>QVRM01005839.1:0-27500 GCA_003439945.1 Dermanyssus gallinae | reverse complement strand
CACACAACCAACACCACTACCGGCACCACCAAAGGTGTCGACATCGTGGGTGTCAAGCTAGGCCGAGCCAAGTCAGGCCAGGCCAGGGCAGGCCACGCTACGCTAGGCCCCGACTAGCCTAGCCAGAGGGCCCTGGCTGGCAGACCAACAGACAGACAGATAGGCAGACAGATAGACAGACAGATGGACGGGCGGGCGGGCGGGAGGAAGGGAGGGCGTATGACCAAACAGGCCCACGAATTTGCGCATTTCAGATCGGAAGGACCCAGTCAGGCTGACTGACTGGGCGACGAGGACCTTAGCGCCGTCGTAACCATGGCGGGACGACAATCTCCACAACGACGACGACGACCGAGATAAACGATAGGAGAGACCGTCGACCGGCCAAGAGAACGCGTCCGCCGACCATTGCGGTAGTGGCACCCGTGGTAGTAGTAGCAAGCCACGAGAAGGCAACGTGAAGCCACGAGGAGGCATTCGGCAAAGAGTAAACAAAGCGCACGCTAGTCATACATACAACCACATACATACGTACATACAAGTACAGAATATATACAACCACATACATACAACTGCGGCATATATAGAACCATATACATATATACAACTACGCCATATATACAACCGCATACATACATATAACTACACTATATATACAACCGCATACATACAACTACGCCATATATACAACCACATACATACCTATAACTAGACTATATATACAACCACATACATACCTATAACTACACTATATATACAACCACATACATAAAACTACACCACATATACAACCACATACATACAACTACGCCGTATATACAACCACATACATACATATAACTACAGCATGTATACAACCACATACATACAACTACAGCATATATACAACCACATACATACAACTACAGCATATATACAACCACATACATACAACTACGCCATATATACAACCACATACATCCAACTATACCACATATACAACCACATACATACATACAACTAGAGCATATACACATCTCCGCCAAGCACTGGCCGCCAGCATATATGTGGCGTATACTCACTCATCTGTTGTCGATATGTCGATAAGTCTTAAGTGTACGTGGAGGCACGCTAGGCTGCAAAAAGCGTGGGTGGACAGACGGGAAATCTCGCACGCGTTTAGCGGAAATTGTGGGCAACCAGACAACACTAACAATGAGAGGTGTAGCGATAGTTTCGGGTAGCCCGAAGGACAGAAGGAGAGGGGAAACAAGCGAAAATTAGATATATATATATATATAGAAAATATTGTGATGATTTATTAATAATTTACCATACGTTTGCACACTCGGTAGTGCTCGCCTTATATATATATATATATATACATATACATACATATATATATAAAAGGAGAAGTTTATGTTGAAGAAGCTACCAGCACCAGAAGGGAGCCAACGATGACGCAGCTCAGTATTACGTAGGCATAGAAACGTAGAGAAGCATAGCATAGAAAGAGAGAGAGAAAGTAGAGTTTCAGAAATTTATTGCTAACTTCAACTCGTCAAAATACGCTTAGCTCAACAAGCTAATGACGAATGAAAGCAAAGCAAACGAAATCGGACACACAAACCAAGACTGTGTGCACAAAGCAAACCAAAAACGCACAGCGAGCAAGGAAAGAAAGACGCAGAGTAGAAAATCTAAGAAAGAGGAAAACAAACAAAGCAGGCTCTCACACCTCGTAGCGAATGGCAATAACGAATGGCAAGGCCGGAATACGACACAGTATTGTTATTGGCTGAGCTAACCGACAAACCGATGAAAACGTCAGACACCCGCCCACCCAAACACCAACCGCGCCCCAGTGAAGAATCAAGCGACACACACTAAAGCGGGAACACTGGGACAGAAACTAGAATCTTAAGCGTCGTTTACTGAGGGTAGGCGAGTTTTTCTCCACATTCGATATGATTGCTAGTTGGCTGGTGATTAACTTCCGTGTCATAATTGCTCGTTGGTCGTCCCATTTACCCTATAATACGGTTCAGCTATCTGAACGGGCATGTAATGCCGCTTGGGCAAGCCTCGAAGACGCTCAGTAACTACTCGCCATGATCCTTTTAGACATATTAGCACAAGTCGGGACTTGGCATGCATCGTCCGCTTTGTCACTGCACTGGCAGTGACGAATACGCTGGATGAGTAGGGCACTTCGAGGAGAGTTGAACGAGAGCAATGATCACACACGATTGTGCCGTTTCAGTACGCGATATTCTCCAAAAAGACACAGTATTTCTGTGTGTAGGTGTTGCAGACACCAGCGCCACTACAAAGGGTGAACGCTGGCAAATACTGCAAGTCTGAGCATTAAAAAACGTTCAATAACGCCGGCTGTAAGAAATACCGGGCCTCATTAAAATTGATAACCACTCGTTAAATTGGCTGTACCTCAATATCTGCTCGTGGACTGCAACCTTCAGAAACGGAGACGAGACAACAGTGTCTTGATTCCTATTTTAGATGTCTGCACAATCTAAAGATATACAGAAATTAACAAAATAAATAGCAATAACAATTTGCTACTTTAAAATATAATAAGAATTTATTATATATAATTAATAAATAATTATATATTAAATATTCATTATTAATATATAATTAATTAATATATAATGAAAAGCAGATGTATGTTCTATCGGTATTTAAATCGCATAAACTGAGAATCATACGAACTGAATACAATTGTTTTTGGCGTCGGAGAGTGCGGACGTATGTCTACGGAGCTCCGAGGGTCACGCTTGCCTGTGTGAATGCAGAAAGGCAAACCCAGATAGTAACATAGTGACATAGTGACATACAATAAGCCCATTTAGCTTCTTGTGAAAGCTTATGTTAATATTGTGCTCGCATTTGTAAAATGTTATCTCTCGACGTGGCCTCTTTGGAGCTTTGCGCACTTGGCCCAGCGGGGTTTTAACTTTATTTTATTTTTTTAAGAAAAATAATAGGATAATAAGATACGAATCCACAGTGGCGATGAGTTCTTCGCACAAAAAAATTATTTTTCCCGAACAAGAACTGGATGTTTGGGAACAGAAAATATCACAAGGATCAAACCAGGCAGAAAAAGGTGGTGTGAGCTCTAGCGTTGTCATGGTGAACGATCACTTCTTGTGCACTAATATCAGTTTTTTGGTTTGCAGCTATTTGAGCAAATTTTATATGTTTTCACTTTTTTTTGTATTTTAGAAATGTGAAAGAATCTGCGTCTGCGACTGTGATATAGTAGTCCCTCTGTGAGTGTCAATAAAATGATCTTTTCAGAATCCCAAAGCAATGTCCGATACTTTCCCGGCCGAAAAACGATCACTGCCTTTTCCGGCACACATTCAACAGGCGCTCTCCGCTGCCTTCACTACTGACTTGCTTTTGATTTGAATGTATAGTCGCGGATCCAGGTCTCGTCAGGGGTCACGAATCGACGCCCAATGTTTTAAGAATTGCGTTTTTTTGTTTCAACAATTATATATATATATATATATATAGAAAATATTGCGATGATTTATTAATCATTTACAATGTATTTGCACACTCGGCAGTGCTCGCCTATATATATGACACAGCCGATGAGACTAAAATCCGACTGCATACCCCCAAAATCTTCAACACGACCTCAACGGCCGATGCGGACCTCTCATGGTCAATAGACAGGACACATTTGAGAGCTGCTCCGTCAATTGACCGTCGAAGAGGTCGTGTTGAGGCGCCTTTGTGGTCGCCGTCGCCGCCGTACAGCGGCCATTGTGGATTCCGTCATCGTCGTTTTCGATTCGGTTTTTCGCTGTTGTTATTGTGGTTGTTCTGAACGGCATCGGTGTCGCACCAAGATTTCAGCGCCACAGAGACCACCCACGACGAGCGTCCTTCGTCGGCACCCTCTATGTCGACGAGGCCACAAAACGCGCGCAACGCTGCGGAGCCGGAGGAGATAGAGTATACGCATAAAGTGCATACCACCCAACAAACACGAGGCGACGAGAGGCAAAAGAAGAGAGAGCACGTGGCGATAACAAGATCAATAGATAGACATCGATCGCTATCTATTGATGGAGTAGACACGTTGAACCGCCAACCGCATGTGCACACTATGAGACGGTACAGTGGCTGTTAGCGATACGTTCGACGACCACACACACAGTTGGGGTGAACAGCAACATCTGTTTCCTCAGGAACTTCAGCCAAGGTCACCCGAATGGCGCCATTCAGATACGCCGAACTTTGTCCACTCTGTCAGCCAAACTTCTCTTTGCGCGCTCCGCGACGTCTCCGGTATCAGTATTCGATTGTAGCAGTGCACAATTGACCATACAACGATGATTTCGTCCAAACGTAGCCGTATAAGAGTCAGTTAGGCAGTGATTAAGTACACACAGTGTGTTTGGAAAGTATCTGAGAATCGATAGTAAGAATTATAGAGCTCGTTTAAGCAATTGTTTTACTAATGGAACATAGGCTCTAGGAAGTCTTGTTTCGCAAAGAGAGTTAAATTACTACAATTCGTGACACTGGTATTTTTGCCCGACATAGGAGCAGAAAATGTACTGTTGCGAGACAACTAGTTATCCTATACAAAAACTAAGCACATCTTCGTGTTCGTAAGAAAATGCTGTTTCATCTGAAGAACAAACACGCTGAACAGAAGATGCGACACAGTCGTTTAGAAGAGAACTTGCAAAACTGAAGTTCTTTTATTAGCTATATATATATATATATATATATATATTTGTGCATATCAAATCTGAAGCCTTAATATGTATACCTACATCATAGAATAAATTCGAGCTCGCCGCAATAACCTTGGAGCGCGATAGATTAGGACCGTAAGATCGACTCCTCGCACGGAGCTAAGATATCTTATTATTTGTGTTATCCATCTAATTACATCGGGTCTATTTTAATTGTGTGTTACTAGTGAAACGTAATAGTAGCGAAACGTAATGTTCATTGCATGTCTACTATGCGCAGGACGTAGCGTTCTGGCAGACCACGGATACTCGATTTCAGAGAGATAAAGTTCTTGGAACTAGTTCTCATAACGACAGAGTACCGATGCCAATCTTGTAACCGAGCCACTACAAAACAGTTGTAGGACACGTGGAGCGTTTGTATTCTAGACGTACGTAGTAACTTATTCACTTGTGAGGCTCAAACTGTGGATTACACAGCTCAACTTTTTCCAACTGATAAGTACTGGTTTTGCATAATATTCGTTAGCGACACAAAGCGTTTGTACTCGATTATGTTTGACAAACTTGTTATATTTAATATTTAGTAGAAAAATGTACAAACATGCCATATTTTAGATAATTACTGCAGAGACAACAAAGGTCTGATGGAGCGGCAATAATGAGCTCACTTCTAGGTGCGTTTACACATCGTTTCCGTTCATCTCACAAATAATTGCCTTTTAAACAAATTCTACATCATATTTTTAGTATGGAATCTTTATAACCTAATAGCACCACTATTTAATAATTACTACAAGTACGTCGAAAAGATACAGCTGTGTCGATTCTGCCCCGCGACCTCCAATGACCTAACAAGAGAAAATAAACAAACTAAAACCAGAGCGATGTTGTCTTTCTGAACTGCACCAAAGAACTTGAAAAAACAGCTTCGGTTAAAACTCACGTCGTGCTAGAATGCTGTGAGGGCAGCATGGTGGTTTCCATTGCCCCATTGTTGTTATTATACAACAGTTTATACGATTTCAATAAAGTTAAGGCATTACTCACTATGCTTCGCAATGATGTCTCTGTATCGCAGGAACGAAATGAGTCTTACAATGGAATTTGCCGAGTCGTCATAAAGAAATGGATTTATGTGGAAATTAACCACTTCAGGCCCTGTTTGAACAGAAAGATATTTTATGGAACAACAACTTGAGACATGCGCTCCGCCTTGGTGGACCCAAAACAACAATAATAGCAACATTCGAACAGAGAAAGCGTGTCTTTTTTGTAATCTGTTTTTAGGTTGCGCCGAGCCACTACCAGTGTGCATCTATGTCCTCACGGCTTATTCTCCCCAAATTCCTATTCCACACAAAGTATGCTTTCGTTATTCCAATGCCAATTGAGATCAAGCGCCAAAACGCATTGCTTCAGATACACTCGGCCCCCAACATTTTCTACTTGAAACCATCATATCAGCGTTACAACGCTGAACAATTAGTGCTTCTAACGCCGTTGCCTAATACGGGTTCGCTCTTTTTCAAGGTAAGGGATACGGCCTACGTAGGTTAGCCAATACCTAGTCTTTTGATGGGAGGTGCGGTTGCTTCACTGAGCGTATTCAGTCTGAAGGAAGTATCGAGTAATCTACAGAGCAGTGGAGTGGGAAGTAAATGGAGCATAGCCATAGAATGACCACCCAACAGCACACACGACAGAGGGACACGGGCAAAACAACAAGAGAGCACGTGGCAACAATAACAAGATCAATAAAGGTCGACAGCGATATACGCGAGTACCACACGTAGAACCGCAAGTGGACGCTACGAGACTGTACAGTGGGCGCTAGTGTTACGTTGACACAATTGACGTGGACAGCAGCATCTGCCTCAGTAACTTCAGCCAAGATCACCCTCGAGTGGCGCCACTCAGACACGCTAAACCTCCTCTACTTCACTTACTTCAGCCCAACTCTCCGCCCGCCTTGCGACGTCTTCTGACAAGCATTCTTTGCAGCGGTCCGCTCCCACTCGATGTTTCGGCGTCTGAGCTCGTCTTCTGCGCCCACTATACGTACGCTTTGAAGCTTGTTTTTTTTTTCCGGCCTGACCCTCAGCCAACATGTAACCCCGTCCACGGGACTGCTTTCGCATTGCTTTGTGAGACAGACCCCATAAAAACAAATGCGCGACGGTGGGGCTCAAACCCGTGCTGCCCCTATGTTTCTCCTCCGGCCGCGAGGCGCACGCGAATGCACCCATCACGCCACCGAGCTCGACACGCGTTTGAAACTAAGAAATGTAAATCGGTTAAGGGTCAATCAACGTCTCTGACTATATAGCATGTTCCGAAACATGAAAGAATTTGAAATTAGCTCATATTTTTTAGCGTTTAATGGTTCGACAAGGATGAGCATGCTACATTAGTCGGTACAGAAACATGTACGTGTTGTTAGAAAATGTTTTTTTTTTATTAGGACATACTGGCTTAGATAGGGAGCAAAACTTCGGCTTATATTCAACAGCTTATAGGACTAAAAACACTGAGTCATTTGTCGCCGCAGCTGGAATCAAGCTGACCAAGCACGCAGCTTAGTAGCTTGACTTGGTATCGTAAATTGTATTGCGATTTCCGTAAACATTTTGACAAGGTTTCGATGCAGGACAGCATTTCCGAAAATTAAAAGATTTTGACAGTCACTTGGAGGTGTACTTTAATGCATGGGCCTACCGTTTCAAGTATGAGAAATGTAGAGCAGTTGGTGGGATATATATATATATATATATATATATATATATATATATATATATATACAGGCATATTATAAACATATCGTCTGTTGAATAACGCATATATAGATCCAGTAATGAGAACGCAATGACAATGGGGGCACTAAAAACTATCGTGCCATAGGCACATTTAAGTCTGTTAATGGCGTATAACGCCAAAATGCAATTTGGTTTCTAATTGCTACATCTTTCTTTCACACTGCGACGTTATTTTTTTTTCATAAAAAAATCGTTTTTTTATACTAAATTTATTTTCACATAAGCGCCTATTAGCGATAATCGAACTATCGGCATGCCGTTATTGGATGCCGCACTAAAGCTTCGCTCCAATACCGACTGTAGTGTTAAGGAATGACGACTAGTCGAAAGTAATGTTAAAATAAAGAGCAAATTGCATTTAGACTCGTACGATCTATGTACTTTGCTGTTTAAAAGAAATATTCAACAGGTTATTTACCAGATGACTCACGGCATATCTTGTATATAATATTCGCAATAACAAAATGTTCTTCTCCTTATCTACGCTTGCAACAACAAGTTATGTGCAGAGCTGAATCGCCTGTGAGAGAAGCGTTCTACAAGGACACGAAGTGAAGATCCATCTTAAACTGAAGTTCAGTAGTCTGTTAATTAGAATTTAAATGATAGTAACTTAATAGGCCTCCGTATATTATTCGTGACCACCTCCAGCCTCGTGTTTGCCAGCAATTTATTCTAGGTTGTACTAAAAAGAGTATCATTGCCGTATCGACCTCATTACATGTTGTAGTGGTATCCACTTCGAATATACAATACAGGCAAAGCCTTGTAGTATCAATTTAGCAATTAGGGGTACGAAAAATAGACATGTCACCCTTTTCCATCTCGTAAGTTGAAAAACTGATCTTTAGAGCTTCATTTTCTTCAACTTCAAGCTCGGTTACATGAAATTCGTAGATAAGATTTCATGCAATTTACATACGTAATCAAATGGCTTTATAGTTAATATGTAATGTTTTATATTTATTAGATAAGACTGTGTATCTGTTTATTTACATGTATTATCGCAAGAGTTTCGACGTATAAGCGTACAGAACAGTAATAATAACGCGTATCAGCAAACCCATTAGAAAAAATATAAATACTGTGAGTAATAACGCCCACTAACAGAAGGTCACGAAACTGCGTCTAATGACAAGCTTTGATACACTAAAGGACGGCGTTTCATATATATATATTATATATATATAATATAATATATAAAATATATATAATATATATAATATAATATAGAATATCGGATATTATATATATATATATATAATATAATATATATATATATATCTAGCTTTTTATCTTCTCTATATAACGCGGTCTACTAACTCTTTCATACCGATATAATATATATATTCTATATATATATATTCATTATTGCTTTTTAACGATCGCATGTCGCTACGCTTCACCGCAGAACATGACAGATCCATGTGACGATGCAGTCAATTTTTCGTTTCTGAACGCCGACAATGTTTTTGAGTACCTAGTTCGGGCCTAGTTCCCTGACACAACGCAATTTGCGGTTTCAACTCACCTTGTCCGCCACAGAAAGCACGTCCTTCTCACACAGCCGTCTCTTAGACTTAGTTTACGTTTCTAGGCAGGCCTTAGGCAGTTCACGTCGTTGCTATTGTATTCGCTGTTGTGCTTTTCGTTGTGCTAGCTGTTATTTATGTTGTCGTTGTTCTGGTTGTTGTTGTTCTTGTTGTTGTTATTTTTGCGACCGTCCTTGTCTTTATTGTATTTTCGTCTTCGTCGTCGTCTTCGCTGTCTGTTGGGAACGCTGGATTCTTCCACTGGATGAACCACACTACACGATCCTCCGATCACGCAACGCAACCAAACGGGGCGAGCCGATTTGTACACTGTATCTGTCAGGGTTGTGGTTCATGCAGACTGAACACAGTACAGAACCAGCCGCAAGGTGGTCACCACGCAGCCGCCACCTCGTGACTGGTAGTATTGTTATTCAATTCCTGGCAATTTGTTCACTTGTCGACGTCCGCAATCGCACTTCCTCGCGAAGTACGCACGCCCGGCTGTGACGGCCTGATGAGGGCAGGCAAGCTCTTCGGTCGACGTACGCCGAGCAGGCAACAACAATAGAAACAGAACAGTTACCTCCACCAGCACCACCACAAGCACACAATAAGCACAACAAAAGCCACGCTTACGAACACGGGCACGATGGTTGCGCCCAGATGACGTTCCGCCACTCAAGAGGGCAACCCGCACACTTTTCGCTTACAGTCAGCCGGCAAAGCACGAGATTGCCATCACCAGCTCGGTTGCGGCAGCAGCAGCAGCAGCAGCATTAGCGGCTGTGGCTGAGGCGGCAGCAACAACACTAACCCAGAGACACGGGGACGAGTCTATCCGTCTGACCCGAACTTCTACTGCCTCTACGACCCACAGCAGCAGGCGAGCTGCAAGAGTAGCCGGAGTAGAGAGGAAGAATCGTACCTAGTCACCGTCGTCGCTGTTGTCTCGTTGTTGATGCCGTCTTTCCTCTTTTTCCGTCGTCTTTGCTGCCGAAGGGCTCGAGCCGCGCCTGACGGCAGACGGGGGTCGCCCCGGCGGCAGTGGCGGGCAATGGCGATGGGTCTATAGGAGAAGACTGCGCCGGCCGGTGTGGAAGACCTTGGCGCTCGAGAAAGATCCCTGGTTGGCGTATAAGATATTGGCGCTCGTAAAAGATCTTGGCGCTTGTAAAAGATCTTGGCGCTTGTGAAAGATCTTGGCGCTTGTGAAAGATCTTGGCGCTTGTGAAAGATCTTGGCGCTTGTGAAAGATCTTGGCGCTTGTGAAAGATCTTGGCGCTCGTCGACAATCTTGGCGCTCAAGATAGTCAAAAGTAGAAGATCTTGGCGCTCATGAACGGACTTGGCGCTCGTGAAAGATCTTGGAGGTCATGAAATATCTTGGCGCTCGTGAAAGGTCGTGGCGCTCGTGGGAGATGTTGGTGCTTATAGAAGTTCTTGGCGCTATAGGAAGATCTTGGTGCTTATAGAAGGTATTGATGCTAATTGAAGATCTTAGTTCTCGTGTAAGTTCTTGCCATTCGGGAATATCTTGGCGCTCGTGAAAGGTCCTAGCGCTCGTGAAAGACCTTGGCGCTCGCGCAAGATCTTAGCGCTCGTGAATAGTCTTGTTGGCTGCAGTTACGATGCCGGTGGCAGCATTAGCAGCGAAAGCAGCAGAATGCAATGCCAGCACCTGCAGTTGCAGAGGTCGGAGAGGCAACGCCAACACGGGTAGCACCTCCATCTCGCTGCCGCCTTAGAGTGAGGTAGGTAAAGTGAGGGCAACCACACTGTAAGTGAGTGAGTGAGTGGGTGTTGCTTCCGTTGCGCGGTGAGGGCAAAAACAAAAACTATGATGGCGAAGATTGTGGCAGGAAAGGAAAACGATGATAACGACGACGACGAAGGAAAGATACCACCGCCTACTGCTGATGCTTTTGTTGCCAGTACTGCTACCAGTTAGGAAAAGGTGGAAAAACAGGAAAGGAAGCAAGCAACAGCAGCAGCAACTACGGCCCACGGATGGACAAACTGTCGGCCAGGCCAGACCGACAAACCCACAGACAGTAAGAATAAAGGCAAAAGGGCGAGCGCAACACACGGCCGACGGGCATCAACTGCAGAGCCAAGCTAGCTAGAACAAGGAAGACTGAGAAAAGGCTGAGACGAGACGCACGGAAAATAGGTCAGAGGCAAATATAGAGCTAGATCGATTCATAGATCGGTCAATGAATGTACCTTCATAGAGGCTATTCACAGACAGATTGAATGAGGCTTGTTGTTAGGTTTCTCGAGGTCAGGCGGCTACTCACTTTGTCTGTAAAAGACGAAATGGAAAATTCGTGTTGCATTAGTACGTGGGCAGCGAGCGGTGCAGAAAATTGGGCTACAAGTATGGAGTAGCCCAGTAGTGCAGGGTTCCAACCCACAAAAAACCCCCACCGACCGGGAACTCCGTCTAAGTAAAAACTTCAAGCCGGGAGGGGGGGGTCGGTGGCGGCGTGGGTGAAAGTCTACTCAAGGCTTGCCGTATCTTCGGGACAGGCTACCTATTACGATAGCTGGGACTGCTTACTACGACGACAACGGCTCCTTTGCTTCTTACGGCTGACAACTGGTATCATCCGTCTTGTTCTCTCTTCTCCCTCCGCTCTCTCTGTCTCCCATTCTCAGTCTCACTTCCCCATTAATTCCCTCTCTCTCTCTCTCGCTTCCCTCTTTCACCTTGTGCCTCTTCTTGTGTTTCTTGCCTTCTGTGTCTTCCTCTGTTCCTTTTTCTCTTTCGTTCACTTCTCAGACTAGAAGGTCTCTAGCCCCATCGAAGACGCTCGTCAGCGATTACATGTCTAGCCACTGCGTTCAGAGTCAGCTTATTTCTCAGTCAGAACTCTCGACGTCTTCTCCTCAAGCCTTCTTTCATTTGCCCTCATTTTCTCTCGATTTCTCTCACTATACCTCTCCCCGCTAGCTTCTTCTCTTTTCCGTTCCCTTTCTTGCCCGCTTGCTCAATCATCTTGTCTTTCTCCGTCGATCTACTATTTTCTTAGCCTTACTCTTTTCGTTTGCGTTCATACTCTTTCCTCTCTGTCGATGCATGTGTTCTCTGTGTTGCCTCATCTAGATCGTCTGTACAACATAACACATCAGTCCTTCGTTTAGTGCCGATCGCCGCATAACCAGCAGAGCACCAGCCGCCGCGTGGCAATATGAGCGACACAGCAGCAGCAGCAGAAGACAGCTTACGTAGGTAGGCTACCGGATCATCACAATCAAACGCCAGTACGAGGCTGTAGGTAATCATTAGGCAGCAGCAGCAGCGAAGTAAAAAAAATTAGTTTCCATGAGAATTGTGAAAGTATAGATTCAATAGCAGCGAAATACACATATATCGTAGTAACAGAAAGGTCGCCGCTCTTAGGGTAGAGGTGGTAGCACCGGCATAAACAATTCACAGTCACAAAAATGTATGTACCGTAGCAATCGTCTCGAAGTCATCATGGTGATCACATAGCATCAAGCTTTTAATGGTGCGCTTAGTAGTATAGCATTTACTGAGCAATGTAGCTTAGTGGTAAAGCCATTGCATTGCTTTGCCTGTCATTCGTGAGATCGTGCGTTCAAGAGACCTGGACCTCTCAAACTCGCTTTTATGGTTTTCAATTAACAAATATAAAATGTTTCCAATTAAGACGAGGCAAACGCGGAGCGGCGGAGTACACTATACCCGGCCATGATCGGGCATCAAGGAAAAAACAAGGAGCACAGATGTCTAAATAAAAGAAGTGGTGCGTTACCAACCATCCCTTATAATGATGATTATTATTATTATTATTATATACTAAACAGCTATCTAATGACGATGAATTTAAAACAAAAAGTTCTTTAACGAAAATTTGCAGTCATTTAGGCTAACGTAACCGCGGAAAGAAAGGTGCTTTGAGCACAAAATAACGTGACGTAATGTTGCTAATTGCCGCTTTATCTTGTTTGATCCGTTCGTGATCTTCATCATCATTATGGTGATTATGTTATGAGCGCGAAGTTGTATCTTCCATTCGCTCGCTCACTCGCTAAATTAGTATGCAGTGTGCGAATGTACGTATGAAACGTAGCGAAACGCAGCTGGCATGTGGAGTGGCGACTTATGAAGAATTTTATCAGAAGAATTTTATCGACTCACCAAAAGCGACGCCAAGAATCGCGGTATTGAATCATGAAAAGACAATGGCGCGGTGTCTCAACTTTTTTTTTACTTTGAAGTACTTTGTACTTTTGCCCGTTTGAAAGTGATCATCAATTCTTGCGATTTCAAATGTGGGTGAAATATACTATAGACAGAACCAAAAAAAAATGCGTGTAATGTCTGGATGTATGATCGACACGACCTTATGTAATAAAGTGCACTTCACATTGTATATGTGTGTATGTATGTAGGCACAACGACGTCGATAACAACTATTCCGGCAGCGATAAGGAATACTTTAGTTCAAGTAGGTTTTCGTGCACATGATCGAACATATCCGCCGCAGTAGTAGCAACTTCAGTGAAAGCCTCAAGAACCAATTCCGAAAGAGCCGATTCCGTTCTTAGGATGCTGTACGATTTTCACTTCTGAAGGCGCGAATGGTGATGTTGCATGACGCTCTTCCAGGACAACTCAGCCGTGGCAAAACGCATTGACATATCACATCAACATTTTGCAAACATTTTGCAGCAGGCGACCTAGTAACACAATGGTGGGTAGTAGACATCAATGCAACCTGCGTCCCTGTGCTTCCGAGAGCTTAGCTTCCTTGGCATTCGGGTCGTGGTTGCCCCTATAGATGAAGCCCACCCATATACATAGACAACAACGCACTCAAATATTATCTTTCTCTGTCTCTCGCTCGCTCACGCTCACCTTTTCAATCCATTCAAATGACGCGCGTCGATTTGGAGAATTTGCTTCTTCAGTACAGACAGCAACGGCAGCAGAAAACGGTAATAAAAACTATACCAGAAACCGTTCGGTTTCACGCCTATGGACAGTGCCAGATACTCGCTTTTCGCAAGCCAGCCTTTCTAATTATCCGCTAATATAGCAGAGAAAAAAAAACAGCTGTAGGCAGCTGCAGCGGCAGAAATGACGAAATACGTGAGTGAGCAATGGCAGTGGCATTTGTCGCTATATTCGTGGATACACTGATCTTCTTCTGTCGTTCGAGTTATCCTTCCCAGACTGTCACAATGGTGGGCCTGGTGCCGACGATATTGACTCTCAGTCGACGATCTTCTGCTATTTACTTTCCGTGTACGTTCCGGTCCCTGTGGGCGGATAGCGTAATAACGCTGCAAAAGGCCTTAGCAATTTTGTTGCTGCTGTTGCAACATAGAATGTCATATAAGTCTATATATATATATATATATATTCACTCCTGCCTCTGATATAAAAGGGTGACATGTTTAGGTATACATCCAAGCGAATACATACAAACGTATATATATATATATATATATATATATATATTGATAATAGAATAGGATATATATATATATATATATATATATATATATATATCCTATTCTATTATACATATATATATATATATATATATATATATATATATATATTGATAATTATATATATTAAATAACCTACAATCTATTGCATTGCCGGAACCCACACTCCTGCAAATTCATATGTACAAACAGCTTGTGTAATAAATGATTGTTTAAAATTTTTGAGAATATATATATATATATATATATATATATATATATATATATATATACATATATATGAAGAGTGTCCGGATTTTTTTTAGGATCGATAAAGGAAATTGTAGAGCTAGTTAAAGTAAATATATTTCCCAATTGAACATGGTCTCTGAAAAGTTTTGTTTCGCGGTGAGAATGATATAACTAATCCCCGTGACACTGGTCTCGTTGCCTGACATAGGAGTACAAAATGTGCAATTGCGAGACAAGCAGTTCGCCTATACAGGAACAAATGACATCGGCGTGTCCATGAGAAAATCCTCCTTCATCTGAATAATATATAACGGCGGCCAGAGTATGTGACATGGTCGTTTAGAAAATAATTCGCAACCATTCTAAGTTCTAATCTTAACATTCACGTCCAATATCTCAAAAGCATAACCTCTATGACAATTTACAACGCCCACAAATGCTATGGCCACAAACTGATCAAGATACACTAAGAACAAAATTGGAGCATCTTCATGCAGGCCACTCTACAACGCATATTTTTTTGAGTCACCCTATGAATGGATCAGAATTGTGAAGTGTCTGCAGTAGGGGGTTGGGCGGAACGACTGAGTGTGGCACAGACGCTTTCTTCGTATGCTTCGAGGATCGGCCAATCAAAAGAGAGAAGCCAACACAATATAATCGATAGATAGAATACCATGCGCTACTTAACCTGGATAGTGATGGTTAAGAACATCCTATGGGATTGGGCCGAAGATACTAGAACTTGATCGCCTTGGAGGGACGAGAGACAGAGGGCGCCTAACACGGTCACACTGACGATCCGCATGCACCGAAGCAGCAAGGGGAAGTCAAGCATATAAAATAATAAAAATAAAAAATAAAAGCAAAAAAAAAAGTGTTTTATTCCTTCGAGCTGTCAAGGAATAAAACACTTTTCCGGTCAGCTAGCGGTGTTTGAATTCCATAAACAACTTCAAGAGGAAATGTAAAATACACATTCACAATCACATTATCCCGTCAATGATGGGCACACTAGCGTGCTCAAATTGACTCTCACACGGAGCAAAACAAAAGTAATTTAATTTCGGTTGCAACGTTTTGCCAACACAATGGTATTTGCTGTAGGTTTAAATTACTACCGATTTATTGCAATATTTGTAAATAGATAAAATAACATACCGCTGTGTTAATGTGCATGTAAACAATAAATGGCCAAGTTTCAAAGAAATATACATTGCGCATTTATGTACGATTCTTTTGGGATCCAAATATGTGGCTATCCGATCTATGTCGAGATTGAGTGCATGCATAAATGATTTACTTCACCAGTTAAATCACTCTGGGTCATTTATGCATGCACTTAATCTCGACATGCCCTCAAAAAAATCGTAATTACTCCGCAATCACGGCACGCATTGCCATGGATTGGTAGTTTTTTTTTTTGTATAGGAGGACTGGCTGCTTTGCAATTGCACATCTTGTGCTCGTATGTCGGACAACAACACCAGTATTACGGATTTTAATACTATCACTCCCACGCCGAAACAAGACTTCTCAGACACCATACTTTATTGGAAAAAATATGTACTTTAACGAGCTCTATATACAATTCCGTATGTCGCTTTCTAAATATAATAAACAGGATATATATATATAATATATATATATATATATATATATATATATATATATGTGCAATGGTATAGATGAACCTGAGGTTACTGCGTGTGGCTGAGAAACGGCCTCTAGGCTCCTCTCGGCGTCTTCACGGTCCAAGCACGTACGAGATCAGCCACGTCTGATCGTCTAAACCTCGTGGGCCGGGACTTGGTGGGCCATCTGGCTTTGATTTGGGTGCATCGATGTGTGTCTGTATGTTTGTATATATGCATATATATACATACATAGTATATATACTATGTTCGTATTTACATACCCAAACAGGGTGCATTTAAATAAATAAAAAAATATACATACATACATATACCCGCCCCGCAATCGTCAATAGGGCGCCGACGAACAAAGTCTGCAAACGACAGTCTGGCAGTGCACGCAACTGCACGCTGGGAAGCAGCAGCAACAACAGTACAACAAGACGAAGGCGAAAACATGTGTGAGAAAAGTGCGGCTGTGCGGCCGTGGTGGTGTTGGCTTGCGCGTTGTCAGCTGGCTACCGATTCTTCCCTTGTAACATGCCGCTTCGTCTTCTTCTAGTCAGTCCGAAGTTGAGCGAGCCGTCGGTGGACTTCGGCAGCTGAAGATATGGCAAGGTGCGAACGTGCTTGGCAGAGGACCAATGCAAATCAAAATGTTTTTTGCTCGATACTATCATAATAATAATAATAATAAAAGCCGCAATAGGGTTGAAAACGCAGCTAGAAACGTTTACTGGCTTAAACACACGCAGTGGGAATGACCGCCAACAACGCCAACAGCAACAACATCAACAACATCAACAACAACAATAACAACAACAACAACAACAACACATTTTACTATTACTACAGCATACATAACAGCAACACTACCACCAATGTCAGACACTGCGTAGGAAAAGAAGCAAACAAATAACAAACGCGACAATAGGCAGTTCTAGTAAAGGTGGAAAAGTGCAGACTACTGCTAAAAGCATACTCATAAAAACGATTTGTGTTACGCTTGGCTATCTTGTAACATATAGAAGTAACATCAATGCACGTTTATGAAATAGAGGGCATCTATGCTCCCGTCGAATAGCTTTTTTTTTGTAGAGGAGTAACTGGAAAATGTGGTCTGCACACGCAGGACACCACTGCAGGAAACGCGTCTGCAAGTGGGGCGGCCCGTCGAATAGCTGCCAGACCGGTAAAGCACGCTAGTGCCTTGACGCTTTGGTATACCAGTAACTAGCAGATGTTCAAAGCCATATTACGAAAAAAAAAGGTCGACATAGTGCATTTATATTATAATTAAAACGCAAACACTCGTGCGATAACGTGGTACTTCGCATTCTGATTTTGTTGATTGTAAATGCTATAGTTTAGCCCCCAAATGATGCAATTGCTGCTGTAAACGTTATACGTGGTTAGTGCAATTCGACTCATATTGCACCGGAAACAATAGCTATGTTTGTTGTATTGTCAGCACAATTATTACCTATGTATATATATATATATATATATATATATATATATACATTCGCACGGATTCTACAGCAGCCGTACAGCTCCTTTCCAGACAAATTTCGTGGGACCTAAGAGTTAAAGAACTGGCGTCAAGAAACCCTTTAGTCAACGGCCTGACGGAAGGAACACTAATCAGCAGAACCGAAACCCTAAGCAAATGAAGCCAGCAATGGGAAACAATGTGGCCAGGCCATGCTGTATTTTGGACAAGATCAATACTTTCTGATTACAAAAAATGATGCAACTCCTAGAAGGCCATGGTGGCTGTTTTTAGCGATACCTACACCGCACTGGTAAAACTGACTCCCCTGTATGCCGTATGTGCAACTCGGGGCAGGCGGACGATGTAAGACACTGCTATGAACGGTGCGCCTTTCCCGGCACTGAGCGAGAGCTACTCTCCCGGAACTTACGATTGCAGAACCCCCTGACATGCCAAGCCCTTGTAGAGGCGCTCCTCAAAAATCACAAATCCTGTATTATGGTAAGAAGATTCGCAGAAAGTATCTCCGAGGCGAAAATAACCGCCGCACAAAGCCGAGCAGCCTAAATGGCAAGAAGAGTGGCCAGGTGAAGTAATCTCGAAAAGACAGTACTGCGGCCACCCACCGACAAGGGGGAAAGAGGACGATTGAATTTTAATGGGTGCGAGTCCCACACTACCGTGGCTTTAACAACGACACCCGGTTTTATATATATATATTGTTGTAGTAGAGCCTTGCATGAGAACCCTGTTAGACGCAGGTGTATCTATTTTCTGTGAACTAAAGAAAGTGGGAATTAGCAATAACTTTTCACGCTTTACTTAAAATAATTGTCCCTCCAACACTGCGGTTCCCAGACTATTGTTGTTTGAGGGGCTGGGCTTGCTTTAAAAACTTCCTGAATACTTATGTATTAAAGATGCTTCCCTCAATTGGTGCCAGTGTGCGTCAGACGATAGAGTGTGCTCCAAACACATACAGCCTGCATTTTCCAGAGTCGTCCAAGATATCCGAGAGGGTTCGTTCGTGCCTATCAGGTAAAGCCAGGCAGGTCTATAGCTATTATATCTTCGTCTGTGATATTTGCAATTCATTTTACGGACAATATGACGCTGTTTGCGAAACCACTAAACTGAGAGCGGAATGGTGGCGCATCGACGCGACAGGCGGCATTAAACATACGGTTGAACCCCGTAGCTCCAGTCTGCGTTATATCTACTGCTCGCTCTCCTTAATGAAAGCTGACAAGCTTTGTGGTTCGATGCGCGCTTAGAGCTCTAAAATAGCCCCGTCATCGTCTACCGTCGGACAGATTCTCTCGGACCTGACGAAGCGAACATATTTGCTCTATGTGATGTAAGTCTAGGAGACCTGATGGCATCATGCTTGGTTTAAAAAGGCCAAACAGGGACTTATATATATTATATATATCGCTCTGAAAGAGGACGGATCGGTACGTCCAATTGCGTGTTCGTCTACACTACGCAGGCTCGCCGCGAAATCAGGATGCAAGCACAACAAAGCCGTTATTTCTCATGCAACTGGTGCACATCAGTTGGGATTTGCGACGCCAGGTGGGACCGAGGTAGCCATTCACGCAACTCGTGCCTTTCTCGATTCGCGCGAACCTCCAGGGGTTCTTGTAAAGCTTGATTTTAGAAACGCTTTTAACAGTATGAGACGCGATCACTTGATGAAGGCCGTTGCATCCCACGCCCCTCATCTATTACACCACGTCGGGCTGGCATACCGGCATCCTTCCCACCTGGTTCTGCCTGAGCATGTGATTTCGTCCGCCACCGGACTGCAGCAGGGAGACCCCTTAGCACCACCCCTGTTTTGTCTGGGTATCAAGGACCTAGTAGACTCCTTCAAGAGCCCACTGAACCTCTGGTACCTTGACGATGGCCTATTAGGAGGAAACGTTCATACGGTAGCCGAGGACATCCGACGGGTCCTTGACTTCGGTGTAACATCTGGGTTGGAGTTAAATCCTGCCAAATGCGAAGTGTGCATCCTTGGCTCTACCCATGAGGCTTCAACTGATATACAGTTACTCCAAGACCTCCTCCCCGGCTGCAAGGTGACCGCCAAGGACGATCTGGAGCTACTAGGTGTGCCACATCGTTCCGAAGGGCTTACAGCAGCAATCAAGAGTTGGAGATTAAAGCTGGAAAATTCCGCCGCTCGCCTTCCTCTTCTAGGAGCTCATCGGGGACTCTTCTTACTCAGGTCTTCTTTCTCTTCCTTAAGACTTATCCATCTTCTTCGAGGAGCTGACCTATCTAATCGGGCCGAAGACTTGCAAGCGCTCAACGAATCGACACTGTCTACCCTCGAGGCCCTGCTAAACACATCTCTACCATCTAGCGCACGGCAACAGGCATTACTGCCCGTCTCTAAAGGGGGCCTCGGGGTTCCGAATTTGGAGACCCTGGCCGGTCCTGCCATAGTCTCATCAATGCTAAGCGCAGAAAACAGGGCAATCCCCCTTTTAGATACACCAGGAGTCGGCCAGTTTAGAAGCCGCTTAGCCCAGCTTCAGGAGAATCTTGAGGCCCGCTGCGGAGGCAGGCCTGACAACGTACTATCCCAACATGACTGGAGCGCCCCTTTGCACGCTGAGGTACAACGACGTCTCTTTAATGAGGCTGCCGACGACACGACCAGAGCTCGCCTAAACGCCGTGTCCGCCAGGGATTCAGGCGCCTGGTTACACGCACTTCCCAGTGCACCCATAGGTACCCTTCTCGATGACGAGACGATTCGCATAGCAGTAGGCCTACGACTAGGAACAGACTTAGTTAGCCCGCATCGGTGTCAATGTGGTCACCCCGTCGACAAACTGGGACATCACGGTCTGTCGTGTATCATCAGCGCAGGCCGACGCTCTAGACATGCCACTATCAATGATACCTTCAGCAGAGCCCTTAGGTCATGCGGTCGTCCGTGCATCCTTGAACCCACGGGCCTCTGTGCGGAGGACGGCAGGCGTCCAGATGGGATGACACTTACACCCCTCGAGCGAGGCAAAAATGCTGGTTTGGGATGCAACCGTTACCGAGTCCCTAGCACCTTCTATGGTCGGTGGCGGCGCATCCGAAGCTGGTTATGCAGCCCATCTTGCGGAGACCAACAAGCTAAGAAAATACTCATCAATTGGGTATCCCCACGAATTCTGGCCTCTCGCGTTTGAGACCTTGGGTGCTCCTGGTGTTCGGACCAGACAGCTAATTCACAAAGTCGGCACTATGTTAAATATGTCAACCGGTGATAGCAGATCGACGTCCTTCTTTAAACAACGTCTGGATCTTGACATACAACGTGGAAACGCAGCATCCGTTCGTGGCACTCTTCTGAAGTGGTCTCGGCCTAGCCTAGACGAAGCGGACACGTGATTGTCACAATGCACACCCGCTAGGCCCATTGGCATAGCTAACCTTCCATAATATGTGCCTCACATGCATATTGTAATATACGAAAAATAAACTTTTATATGATTGAAAAAAAAAATATATATATATATATATTATTATATATATATATATATATATATATATATATATATATATATATATATATATATATAATATATATATATATATATAAATATTTTTTTTCAAACTGTACTGAGACCGCGAATCAAATCTGTGCCTAACGGTGTAGAAAGCGTGTGTCAGCGAGACGGAGCACTCGCTCATATTAGTTGTTGAATGCAACGGTGGCTGGCGGAGCATATTATCAGGTAAGTACCCTTGGCCGTCCAGCAGTCCGGATTTAAATCCTCTCGATTGCTTTGTTCAGGACGTTATTGAAGAAAAATCTAACAAAATTCGACATAACAACGCAAACTTAGGAAGTTGCAATAGGCATTTGCAAAGCTTGGTATGCCGGTTTTGCAATATGCCTGTAAGCGGCGTAGGTCACGAATTGAAGATGTATTGTGGCAAACTGTTGCAATAAATATAAGCAAGAAAAGCAAACATTCAATAAATACGTCCGTTACTAATGTTCCTGCAAATGCAACATATTTTATTAATATATATATATATATATACTACTATAATACCTACAATTCTAATTCGCTTTGAGTTTTTTTTCTGAGCATCATTTTTCTCCTAGGTATCGTGTTTATTTTACGGGCTGCGCCTCGTGGATCTATGGAAATCAGAGCGACAGCTGAGTGTTAAACAAAGAACTCGTAAATCGCCACGCATTGCGGGCATTTGGCGTACCCCTGTGGCGCCAATAACTTTCTCTCCCAATAATATGATTTTTCAAGACATAATGTAAGCCACGACCAATGGCGGCGCTTATGACAGAATTATTTGAGTGTCTAAGAGTGAATCAAATAATGCAAATGAATATTACAAACCAAATTTGTACAAACTTGTAAAAAATATATTAATTATTATTATAATTATAATAACTGAACATTAAACGAATTATTATTATGAGCATTATGGCTTATTAACACCCAGGTCGGGTAAATTATAAACATATACATCAGACACAACCAGTGCTTCTTTCGCATCACTGGATCTCTTCTCATCTTGCTAATTTAGCTATTGACTGAACTGCTGAGCATGCTGCGGCGTAGTACCTGTCGCACTGGCATCAAATAATAATAATAATATTTTCAACAACATTTTATCATTATTAACATGTACATGTATCGCAATAACTGATATATTACTTATATAACATCTACAATATTGCTTGAGTGTCTGTGACCACTTTACATCATCTTGACGATGTCTCTCTGTAGTTCCAATGACGCTCTCTGTCGGAGGAGGAATGCGGTCGATCTTGGCTCCGCTGTGGCCTCACAGAGGTTTTCCCCAAACTCTTCGCTAGTTTAAGTCCCCCTAGCCCCAAAAGCCAGACGACTCGAGACCGAACGCTATTACAACGTGGTCCTCAAGAAGATGCACGTATAGGCGCCGTTTGTGCGTCTCCCGTTGGTGAATAAGGTGGCCGACGCCCGCACTGGCTAGTGCACGATCGCCAAAGGCGTACGCGTCGGAGACAGTGACGCCCCACGCCAGGTCCCAGTCTCGGCTGGTAAGGCCATCCGGTCGACGCCTGTCGTCTCTCTGCAGTCCACCAGGCTCCAGCGTGACGCGGTAGACGGCTTGTCTGAAGGCGCGCCTGAGGGTGTCATGGCTGACATTGTGACGGCCCTGCGCAAGGCCGGCCAGTTTACTGCAACTAAGCCGGTGCAGGCCGCGTTCATCCACCGTTCCACCACATGGACATTCCTCTCTTTCAAACATGGCAACGCCAAGTCTGAGACTACTAGAATTAAAAACAATTTTTAGAAGGTTTATTTTAATTCTAGACCATCCTCCGTCTCTACGGGATTTGAACTTAACCTGAGGTATATCTTCAATGCACCGAGGGCCGGACATGCTAAGATATCTAGGGTTTTCCCAACAATCCTTGTGGCAGCATGGCCGCTGACTCTCAGCGGTATGGTTTATCACCTATTCTCAATGAGCATCGCTCAAAGAAAATTCGATCAACAACAGGGATCGAACCGGCGACACCACGGTAGATGACAACCATGACAAGCGCACTAGTCCCCTAGACCACGCCGCCCAAGTCTGAGACCACTGGCGGCACGGAACTGGTCGTCGCCCAGCTTATAGCCGACTAGCTCAGACGGAAACACACATCGAGTCGCGCCCCGGCGGCGAATGAAACCGTTTTTAGTGTAATGCCGTCTACATCTAACTCGCAGGCCGACAGAGCATTTAAGTGGGTAGCCTGAGTGGCAATTGAGAAGATTCCACCCCTTTTGCCTCTGCCACAGTTAAGCACAGCTACGTGGCGAGGCAAGGCAATGTCCGTGGCCGAGCGAAAGCCCATTCCACCCAGCCGGACCGGTAGGCTTGCCTGAGTCCATGCCTTATCATCGAGCGTCAGGTCACGCACGTTTTCCAAGGCTTTCCTCAGTGGTCGTCGAGTTCCAAAGTCTCTGACGGCAGAAGGAAGACAGGTTAGGTTCGTAGCACGTCCATGACCTTTTGCACAAGAATAAAAATAATAATAATAATAATAATAATAATATAATTTTGTTTTTGGAACAAGGGTTTATTTTATCAATATGTACATGTATCACAATTATCAATATATTACTTATATAATATCTACAATATTGCTTATATTATTCTTATTGCTTGAGTGTCGGTGACCACTCAACATCATCTTGGCGTTGCCTCTCTGTAATTCTAATGACACTCTCTGTCGGAGGAAAGCGGTCGATCTTGGCTCCGCTGTGGCCTCGAAGAGCTTCTTCCCAAGCTCCTTTGTCAGTTTGAGTGCATCCTTGCCCCAAACGCCAGATGACTCGAGGCCGAACGCCATTACAACGTGGTCCTCAAGGAGATGCGCGTATAGGCGCCGTTTGTGCATCTCCCGTTGGTGGATAATGTTGCCGACGCCCGCGTTGGCTAGTGCACGATAGCCGAGAGCGTACGTGTCGGAGACGGTGACGTCCCATGCCAGCGGCCGATTGCGGTCCCAGTCTCGGCTGGTAAGGCCGTCCGGTCGACGCTTGTCGTCGCTCTGTAGTCCACCAGGCTCCAGTGTGACGCGGTAGCCGGCTTGTCTGAAAGCGCGCCCGAGGATGTCATTTATGGCATCGTGGCGGCCCTGCGTAAGCCCAGCCAGCTTAGTGCAACTAAGTCGGTGCAGGCCATGTTCATCCACCGTTCCACCCACGGGCATGCCTCTGTCTCAAACATGGCAATGCCAAGTCTGAGGCCACTGGCGGCACGGAAGTGGTCATCAGCCAGCTTACTGCCGACTAGCTCGGACGGAAACACGTCAAGCCACGCTCCGGCAGCGTCGAATGAAACCGCTTTCAGTCTAATGCCGTCTATATCTAACTCACAGGCAGACAGAAGAGTTAAGTGGGTAGCCTGAGTGGCGATTTGGTCCCACCCCTTCTGCCTAGTGACCTGTTCCTCAGATGGACGACCAGACTGACGCGCATCCCAGATCCGAGCGGCGTCTTGTTGGTGGCTGATGAGTCCGCCGGCAGTAGCGGCCACTGCAGAGGCGCAGCTGTGCGACGAAGCAAGGAAAGCGGGTAAGGCAAGGTCCGTGGCCGAACGAATGCCCATTCCACCCAGCCGGACCGGTAAGCTTGCCTGCGTCCATGCCTTATCATCAAGCGTTAGGTCAAGGATGTTTTCCAAGGCTCTCCTCATCTGGTCGTCGAGGTTCAGAGTTTCTGACGGTAGAAGGAAGACAGGTGAGGTCCGTAGTACATACAGGACCTTTTGCACTCCCATTGCGTGCCGGAGCAGGAAGTAGGCTTGATGTCTACCGAGATGGCCCAGTCTCTGGTAAAGCCGGGAAAGTTGTTCTCCCTTCTCGGCTAGTATCGGACCGATCATGTCGGGAAACACCGCCGTACCCAGCAGGTCCAAATCACATCGATCCTTTACAAGGATGCCCGGGAGGTTGCTGTTAAATTCAGCGATCACCTGCTGTCCTCTCTTCGTCCTCAAAACCCTGTAGAAATAGCTCGCATTTAGATGGGTTAAGCTGCAGCCCGCTCCATTGCTCGAACGCTCGGAGATTCTTGATGTCTCTGAGTACACCGAAGGATCGTTGTCCAGAAGGGTCCCGTCGTCGAGGGGTAAAAACAAAGGGACCTTGGATGCCACCTGCTTGACGTACTGATGCAGAAGCAGGCTAAATGCAAGAGGAGCCGCTACGTCCTCCCTGCTGACAACCGGCTGATGACCTAATTTCAACCTCACCAAACATTAGGGGAGTCGGTTTGCTATATGCCTAGTGCATCATTGGATAGAGGGCCGGGGCGTGCTTGGAAATCTTCTGTCAAGAGGTGTCCTCGTTGTTTAAGTTAAACGCATTTTAAAATCTAATTTTAGGAGGCAGCGTTTTCGTTGTGTTCGAGAAAGGTGCGAGCTGTGTGAGCAATTATTCTGCACCATTTTGAGTGGCGTACCCCATCTGCCGTGGCTGCAGGTAGCTTTTCACATTGACCTGGGGAAGCAGGGTCTTTGTGGCCAATCTTCGCAGAGTGCAGCCGACGGCTATGGGTCGGTATCCTCCGGTTTTCTTTTTCAGAGCGATAAGCCACCCTCCATATATTACGTTTCTCACAGCTTCCGGAACTTGCCCGTTACGTATGATGTCGCATACTTTGGCGAGTGTTTCCAGTACATCGTTGTGGTCTCCGTTAGCAGGGAGAAGGCATTTTAGATGGTCAGGCGTGAGGCCGTCGAGGCCTCCCGCCGCACCGGATGAAAGGAGCGAAGTGCCTTGGCAACATCCTCGCCTGAGCACGACCCGACCGCTGGCAAGCCGAAAGGGGACGGTGGCACCACGTCCCCTGCAGGAGCAGAGGATGTTTGCCACCATCTCATTAATCGACTCCTCCGTTACGGGCGCAATCGTGTCATCGGAAGACAAGATACTAATAGCGCTCCGCACATTAAATCCATGGAAAGCTTGTGAGCAGCGATCTGAGCGCGAGCTTTATCCGTCAATATACGTTTGCCTCGACCCTCAGCTTCCACGCAAGTGAGAGCGGCACCCCCGAAAAGGGCCACCTTTCTTTGACTACGCTGGCCAAGCTATGGCCTCCCTGGGTTTCTTTTTCGACGTGGAGGACTTTTGGGGCGAGGGTGAGCAGCGCGGTCAAGCTCGCTTCGTCATTCTTTTTCACGACGTCTTTAAGCAGACGGAGGAAGAGTCGGCGCAAGGGTATTCTCGCTCCCTTTGGGACCCTGCGCAGCACCTTGCGTGTCATCTTGGCGTTGGCGAGTAAGCTTGTGAAGAGAAAGGGGAGAAGAGGGCGGCAGGTGATCATCAGGTGTCGGGCCTCCGTTCACTGGAGACTGGCTGGCGGGGTGAGAAGAGGGTTCTACTAGTGAAGCGTGCGGAGACGGCAGCGGGCTGTGAGACGCTGCTAAAAGTGGCAGCGGCCTGTTGAAGCACTGCTTGGCCCACTAGACTCGGCTATCTTTTTCTTAGGAGTCCTTCCTGCGGATGAAATCTGCCACACCCTCTTTGTAGGAAAGCACATCGAACACCACGGACATTGAAACTCATTAGCCATTGCTGTTGCTTCTCCTTTGAAACAGAGCAGTTGCTGGCTTTGCTGCGGCTGTCCACTTCTCATGCCTTGCGGTTCCAAGTGAAAATCCCGTTTAATTGTCGGCGCGGTGAGTTTTGAATGTTCCAAACTCAAATGTTGGTTGGGCAGACGTTAGAATTCGAATTTGAATGGCAGCGGCGTGCCGCTCGGAGCCTCCGGGCCGTATGCTGGTGGGTTTCGTTTTGCTTCATCGTGTCATAGTTAGAACTTCTCAGCGTCTTAGCCGCTGGCTTCTCCGTCGAACGGCCACACACAGTACACCAAAATGATCACTGAATTACACTCATCACTCTGGTATGTCACTTGCTGGGTTTACCGTCCTGCACACACACGGATAGGTGTGTTCCCTCGGAGCTCCATACGCACACGTCCGCACTCCTTGGCGCCAATAATATAATATAACAATAACATACAATAACAATAATAATAATAATAATTATA
>QVRM01005838.1:0-116195 GCA_003439945.1 Dermanyssus gallinae | reverse complement strand
AAATGATGGAGGCCATTCTCTTCTTCTCAACATTGCGTACGACGCGAGGCGTTTTCTGTCTACCCTCAGCCCTCAGTGTTAAATCTATAGCTGAAGTGTAATACTTTGGTAATTAGTAAACATAATAGCGCTAGCAATAATATAGTAAGCATTACGATGTACTATCACAACTTTGAACGCAAATCCTTTTGTGCGGTGGGGTGAGTGAAGAGTCGTGGGGGCACATCATGCTTATAGTGCTTTTCAGCAAAAATACTCCACAGAGGACGAAAAAAGAAGGTAAAACGTTAAAAAAAAAAACGTTAAAACGAAAAAAGTTAAAAAAGTTAAAACGTTATTGAAGCGCTAAAATTTCTATTTAACATTTTGAACAAAAGTTGTTTAATTTAACCTACAGTTGTTAGACTTTCGTCGGGCTGGACTTAAATTGTGTTCTAATTAGCAAGTGGCGGGCGGGCAGATTGATTCGTTCTAACTCACTATTTTCGCAGAACGAATTTTTGTTTTCTATTCAATATACACATTTCCATTTGCGCTCTTCGCAACAATGATTGAAAACATCTCTAACGTATGTTGGCTGGCTTGGCGTGAAGCCATCGTTAACCGCATCGCAACATAGGCGATTCTCTGCCTTATCCTAGCCTCCTCTTTTTTCGTTAGAACTAAAGGCGTTTCCTATTCGATTACTAATACTACTTGTAGTAATCGCAGTAGTTAAATTTGTTGTAGTACCCATGATGTAGGCAGTAGTGGCGATGATAAGAATGCTCGATGCCGGTGCGTGTCGACGCCACGCCGTAACGTCGAGTGGCGAGAGTAGTGGCGGGTACTGAGAGTCTGATGAAAGACAGAGTCGTGGCCAAACTGGAGAACAGGAAGCAAAGAATATACAGATCAAAAGAATGAGATAGCAAACGGGGGTGAGACAGATAGATAGAGAAAGAGGAGGGGAGATGAATTGTTCAGAGAGAGAGAGAGTTGATCTAGAGAAGAGGTGGGCGACTTCCGACTAAACGAGTCGTTGTGGCCAATTTCGTCGAATGGCAGCAGCAGCAACAGCAGCAGCACGCTGGCATAGCTGTTAGTATTGGTGTCGTTTCTCCTCCCTTAGGTAGTTGCTATTGTTGTTATTGTTGATGCAGTTGTTGTTATTGTTGATGATGCTGTTGTTGTTATTGTTGATGATGCTGTTGTGTTGTTGTTGTGTCGGTGGTGGTGGTGGCGGTGGTGATGATGAGGATAATGATGATGATGATGATAAGGATAAGGGTAGTGCTCTGCTCACAACAGCAGCAGCATCTAACCCTGCAACAATAACAACAACAACGACAATATGACGACAACAACAATAACGACAACATCAACATCAACAACAACAGCAGCAGTAAAAGGTGCAATATATAGCGGCAGACGAATTGTCGGTGGGTGGTCGATCGGCCTTGCTTTGACAATGTGTCGGGGAAGGGAGATGGTGGGCCAGCATAGTTGGTAGTGGTTATAGTTGATGTCTTTGTCATGGGCGTTGCCGCTGCTGTTGTCGTCGTCGTCGTTGTTGTTGTCGTCGTCGTCGTCGTCGTCGTCGTTGTTGTTGTTGTTTGTTGTGTTGTTGTTGTTGTTGTTGTTTGTTGTTGTTGTTGTTGTTGTTGTCGTTGTTGTTGTTGTTGTTGTCGTTGTTGTTGTTGTGTTGTTGTCGTTTGTTGTCGTATTGCTAGTAGTACTCGTAGTAATAGTAGTCATAGTTAGAGCAGCCGAATAAATAGTGTTTGCGGTGTGTGGCAGTCGTACGACACTACTTGCACACCGTTGCCAACAAACAACGACAATGACAATGGTTTGTAGTTGTGGTGTTGGTAGGGAGGAAGTGGGGGTGGTAGTGGGGGTGGTGGTGAACATGGTGAAACGTCATCCACGTCCAATCACCCACCCGTCGTCGAGGTCTTCAGCATCATCGTTGTTGTTGTTGTCGTCGTCATCGTCGTGTTGTTGTTGTTGTTGTTGTGTTGTTGTTGTTGCTGTTGCTAATATTGTGCTGTGGTTGTTGTTTTGTCGTCGTGTTGTTGTTGCTGTTGCTACTATTGTTGCTGTGGTTGTTGTTGTTGCTTGTAGCTGTTTGTTGTTGTTGCTATGTTGTTGTTGTTGTTCTTGTGTTGTTGTTTGCTTGTTGTTGCTTGCTGTGTTGTTGATTGTTGTTGTTGTTGTTGTTTTGCTGTTGTTGTTGTGTGTTGGTTGTTGCTGCTTGTTGCTGCTTGTTGCTTGTTGTTGTTGTTCTGTTGTTTGTTACTGTTGCATTAAGCACTCTTTACTTATTATAGTAGTCGTGCTATCGGTCGACCATGAAGTGGTTGTTGTGATTGATGGTGATCAGCTGCTGATTGCTGCTGTTGATGCTATGCTGCCAGAAAACAGCAGAAATCCGAAGACCAATGACTAATTACATAGCGTGCGTTATGTCAACAACATCAACTGCAGTAGCAAAACAGCAGAAACAGTCAACAACAACCACATCAACATCAAACACCAGCAACAGCGACAACACAATAATAACAACAAAAAACAATAATCAACACCAGCAGCACCAGCAGATGTCCCAGCCAATCATGAAAAACAACATGGCAGCGTCGTTGTTCGCTGTATCGGCGACGCGAGGTGACCTTGGCGCCGGGTGAGACGATCGCGTTGGCGGCCACAGCGGCCTCGACTGTGGTCACGGCAACAACAGCGCTAGCAACAGCTTTGGCAGACGACAGCGTCAACAACAACAGCGACAACAACAGCAGCGTTAACAACAGCAACAACAGCAGCGTTAACAACAACAACAACAACAACAACAACGACGACAACAACAACAACAACAACAACAACAAAAACAACAACAACAACAACAACAACAACAACAACAACAACAACAACAACAACAACAACAACAACAACAACAACAACAACAACAACAACAACAACAACAACAACAACAACACGACGACGACGACGACGACGATGACGACAACAACAACAGCGCCCACAACGACAACAACAACAACAACCAAAGCTACGGTTGTTGCTCCGAACGCTTGCCAATTCTATGTGTGTCCCGTCCTGACGCCAACGTAGCACGCAAGTGGGCAATACGCACGCAGTCACGTCAGTTCGCACGTCAGCTGCCAGTGCGGGCCTGGCGTAGGCGGCTGGTTCTGGTTCTGGCACGGTGGTGTTGCGGTCGACACGCAGCCTCGCAGGCAGGCCTCCGTTGTTGTTGTTGTAGTTGTAGTAGTTGTTGTTGTTGTAGTAGTTGTTGTTGTTGTTGTTGTTGTTGTTGTTGTTGTTGTTGTTGTTGTTGTGTGTTGTTGTTGTTGTTGTTGTTGTAGTGTGTTGTTGTTGTTGTTGTTGTTGTTGTTGTTGTTGTTGTTGTTTGTAGTAGTAGTAGTTGTGTTGTTGTTGTTGTTGTTGTTGTTGTTTTTGTTGTTGCTGTTGTTGTTGTGGTTGGTGGTGGTATTGTTGCTGGTGCTGCTGCTGGTGGTATTATGATGGCTGTCTGATTTAGTGTGTGTTGTACCTATTGTGAAGCAGCGCGTTACGCAGGGCAGGAGGGCCGGCGAAGGCGGAGGGGGGTGGCAAAGGGCAGAGCAGGTTTAAAAGAAGCCCCCTTTAAAATACGCCTGATAATAATAATAATAATAATAATCACGACGGCGGAAACTCGACCGGCTAATATATTCTATGCCGCAACGGTGCCGCGACTAGCTAATATAATAGTCGCGGCACCCTACCATCAAGCCAATACTGCAATGATCTCGCCGTTGCTGAGCCGAGCGACGAGAAGTTGAAAGCAATAAGTTTTTGCCGAATAGCGGCAGAAAATAGCAGCAGCTCACGTTCAGCTCGGGTCGCGTTACGCTCGAATAGTAGCCATTCGAATAGTAGTATTAGTACTCAACCGTAGATCGTCATCGGACAATAACAGCAACAACAACGCGGCAGTGCAGTGAGGCAAAAGTAAAAAAAAAGCAAATTGCAAGCATTATTAATCAGCAAGTTATCGCACCAGTTAATGCACCAGACACAGGAAAGCGTTCGATGTTTTCGATCGATTTTTGTTTGTAGTTGTTATTTTCTTAATCGTTATTTTGATATGTTAGTATTGATTGATTTATTTCGACCTAGCTCAACAAGCAACTCAAACAAGCTGCAAATCTTAAATAAGAACGAGTTGGCTTCAAACGGGTATGACATCACACCGGACTCACTGGAACGTGATCTCTGTTGTCAACAAAATTGTCGGTTATTTTCTTCGCTTGGTCCCGCCGACATATTACGTCAATGTTTGTTTTATTAAAAGCAGAAATAACAAACCGACCACGTCACACAGCTATAATAACAACAAGGCAACAACAATAACGGTTCACGTAACACACAAAGTTGTCTATCCAGGTGAACCTTGAGGAACAGACCAAACATTGCGTATTGAAGAAGGCTGATAGCAATGACTTTACGCCTACCACTGCATAAAATGGTTCTTTCTCTCGCTCTCAATAAAAGGTGGCTATTCGCTTCACATGAGCCGAAAAAATAAATCGGTTACATAAGCGCATAGCTACCGCTATGCAATCACTCGAGACTGAACGCTTTTCTAGGTCACTGGCTGTTATTGCTAGAACCGAAGCTGCAATTGTGTTAGAACCAAAATCCGTCCACAAGTTCACACAATAAATGTGTGGCACTCACAAGCGCCTATCACAAACACGCACGAGGGCGGATCGGCAAGTTGTAGTACTTTGATTTTACAATTAATTGTTTTTTGCTTAGAGGCACCATTCATCCGCTACACACAGAAAACTCTTGGCTTATCCATAACGACAACGCACCGACGCACACACCAGTACAATTTTTGTTTGTTTGTGAAAGTTCGATATTTAGATCTTTTTAAACGTGGCACAAGTGCATTGTAGCGGGCGGGAGCTATTTTGATGTGAACTAAACACTTTGAAAGATTAAAGCAATATTTTTTTCCTTTACATATGTATCAAAACTTTACGATCCGTCCTTATAAATATTATATTATATTATGCACAAATATTATTATGATTATCGTTAGCCCAAACTGTCTCCAACAAAATTGTCCCGTGTGACCAAGCAATAAACGCGGACACTTCTGGGAAGGAACAAACCAAAAATAAAACCAACAATTAGACTAGTAACAAATAAAAACCTATAAGCAAATAAAGCTGTAACTGATTAAAAAAAGGAAATAAAAAATTAAAACCTTACCATTATTTGTAAGTAGACCGTAAATAGTTCTGTTACATACAGAGTGACGTTATATTATTCAAACACTTGAACCTTTTTTGCCTGGGCGTTTCGTAATTGTATCGCTAGTACGCCGCTGTACAGTGTCAGCAAAAAGGTGGATAGGTGTAATTTTTAAATGTAGCTTTTTTGATCGTGCCAGCCGGTAGAAAAAACGTAGCAGCCGGAAAAAAACGTGCCACAAGCCAGCAAAACAAAACGTGCCACAAGCCAGCCATCACAGACGCATTATTGCGCACGCCAATCAGTGCGCTCATGTCGTCACAACTACCCACACTACAAGTAACTACAACAACCCGTGACTACCCTCGCCCCCCCCCCCCGCCCCGTGTCTTGTAAAGAAAGCGTACTTTGTCGAGTTTGTATATAGAGTACACGGACTATGTGTACCGACACTGCTACACAGTTAATAGTAAAGTTTTCGGGCTGACCCTCAGCCAAGACTTAACGTCCACGGAACTGTTTTTCACAGATTGCTTCATAGACGGACCCCCATGTGAATACAAATGTGGGGCAACGGTGGGGCTACTCGAACCCGCCCGCGCACCTATCCGTGTCTCGTCCGGTTGCGAGGCGCAGACTTAAGCCACCACCACGCCACCGACACAGTTTGTAGAAGTAGTAGAAGTTCTTCTCCTTGAAGTTCCACACATTGCGTCCCGCATTCGTCCCGCATTACGGACGTACCATCGATGACCTAGTGGGCCGCCAGCGGTGAGATGAGAAAATCATCATCGCTCATCGCTCTGCCTCGGCTGGTGCGAAGTAGAACTAACTACCCGTCTTTTGTTCTCTCGTCCGTCTTGGTCATCCTCTCTCTACTAGTGTTTGTCTCTACAGTCACTATCAATACGCTCGTCGAGGGCATCCATACGGACAAACACCGCATTCTTTATTGCAACTTCTGCTGCTGCTGCTGCTACCAACTACATCGATGGCTTGATTAGCCGCCCGCGTTGATGTTTACGCCGGTATGGGTGTCCGTCACATTATTATTATGATTATTATTATTATTATTATTATTATGGACCGACATAGCCCGCCGGCAAATTTATTTGTTTATGTTGTCTGTTATCACAATGTGTCACATAACGAACATTATTATTATTATTATTATTATTATTATTATTATTATTATCACGGTTTGGTGAAATGAACTAGTCGTGTGGTATTGCTGTTATTAACATACAAATCGCGTTGTTTGATTTTTCCTTGTTCTTATATATATACATATATAAATATATATATATAATGGGTTTAGTATTCGTTTGACATGTATACTTAAATACACATACCACCCTTTTATATCAATGGGCGCTTGACATGTTGAGATATCTAGGATTTTGTATTAGGGCAGCAGTCTGGCCACAGACTCTTAGCGGTATGGTGGTTTATCATTTATTCTAAATGAGCATCGCTGAAAGAAGATCTCGATCAACAACAGGGATCAAAACTGCGACACCCTCGTATATGACAACCTTGAATAGAGCTCTATCCTTTCTAGACCACGTCGACATATATATATATATATATATGTACCAATGCTCATATTGCTGCGTCTGCTAAAACTCAGGAGTTATCGAGGTGGCTTTACCCTTCATCAAACCGTCGGATATACCTATGCCGATGTTTTGCCATTTGTTTACACCATGTTTCAACAGCGTAACAAATTCGCATTACGTTAACTCAAAAAGTGCCGATTGCTGGGACAAGTATTTGATATTAGGTCATGGATCCAAGGGAATTAGTGTACCGTTAGTCCGAAGTCTGTGGCTTGCGCTGAGCATATCAGTAGTCAATTTGAATGACGAGAGGCCAAACAGGATCATACAAACGCAACTTCATGTGATGCTTTTGATGGTTAACACAATGCCTATTCGCTCATTGGTACCAACTACCATGTACTTCTGAACGCATGTCAACTACCTTAATTGATTGTACCCGCACTACTTATGCTATAAATAGAGCATATCTATTCAGATTTAGATTCAGAACGTGGTTTATTTGCGAAACTGCATTACAAATGCTTAAGTTTTCGAAAAAAAATTACATTTCATTAAAATAGAGTGAATTTACACAGTCATATGATTATTTATACAGGTGTGTACACAGTAAACCGGTGATCAGTTCATCGGTGTGATTTCAGCATTGTAGCAAGGAAATACGCTCGTCACAACAGTATTGCCGATCCTTTGTATGGTGGCTCCTATAACTCATGAATCAATTTCCATCTCCGCAGCTCTTCACTTCATAACGCCTGCTAATACCTTCACCGATATGTTATACCAGAGCCGGTAGCAAGATATTTCTCAATATATATATATATATATATATATAGAGAGAGAGAGAGAGAGCCTTAGGCAGTGTTACTTCGCCAACTAAAAAAGTTCGCGCAAACATTTAAATGTACAATATAGTGTTGTATGCCGTCAAAAGACCAACGCTGCGGAAAGTCGAAACGTCATTATATGTTTTTTATCGGAGAACATTCTAAGAAAGAACGCACCTTCCAAGAAACGTTGTTTAGATAAACCAATTGCCTCAATATATTTAGCCAACTTGAGAACGTCCCAGCGCATGGTGATAGACTAAAAACCTTAAACTTACCACTTTACTTACCTCCTATGTATCAATGATGCGATCGTAGTAGGGCGTTCAACTAGCTTCGCTTGGAATCACCTTTAGACTTTAAACGTACTGTCATTTTCTATGTATTTAAATTAACTCTAGCATTTTATGTATATTTAATTAATTTTATTTTAAAATCGCACATTCGTCGTACGGCTAATCTATGGTCTCAAAGTATACATGTCTAGAGAGGTGATGATACTGTGTTGCCGATGAATATCGGGTGCGTCGTTTAAGTTGGACAGCAAGGATCCAAGCGGATGATCTTCTAGGACCTTGGTTGCAATCTAACACTTTGTAGGGACCGTTCTAAATTAAAAACGCTGACACTAAGTACCCGCTGTACTCCCTGAACATTGCACCTATCAAGCTCTATTTTTTTTTGGGATTATTCAACTGTTTACCTGCAGACACTCTTTCGGCGCGACTGTGAATGTTACTCTGCACATAGGTATCTCAGTTACGTTGCGTAAATGATTTGTAGCGTTATTATCTTGGACCAGCTTAGGCAAGCCTAGGACACTGTATAGACATCGATTCAAGCTATTGTACGCGCTAACTTAATTTTTCTTACTATTTGGAATCAACGAATAGTCTGCTTTAACAGTAACGGTGGCTAAGTGGGCTCACAGACTCATAGTGTTTTTCACCTGCATCCATAAAATGTCTGTCGCACTCCGAAGCGATTGTCTACATCAAGAAGGCGCACAATGAGGTACATGTTGCTGGGAACACGCTTACGACACAAGGGTTGGGATACTGATTTAAAATATATATAAATAGTTGCTGAACAGAGAGATATGTAAGCATCTCTCTGTGTCTGTCTTGAAAAGTCTTGTTTTCGCCGCAGACGAAGGAACGGGAAATTGTTGAGTTCAATGTACTACAACAATCAACAAAGTCCATATCTACCTGGTGTACGACGCTAATAAAGTTTTGTATATGTGTATATATATATATATATTCGAGGGCTAGTCAAAATTAGATGCCCCTCAATCGCTAAGAAGAGACCTTGCTGATGGGTAGATTAGCCCGTGCATATGATATTGCTACATTCGGCTATGCAGTGGTCTCGACGAATGTACTAAAGTGTAAACGTCCTTGTGTTCCACTTGCGCATTCAGCAGTAGTAGCATTCAGGCCGCAACTACGATAAATAAAGAGTTCGTAGTAGGTTACTGACTGGCAAAATAAATTATAGATCTTTATTTGTATTTGCTCAATACATGCTGTTCGCATATAACTTTCGTCGTTCTCTTTTCGGTTCTAACCTAGCGAACAGATTCCGTATGCACATGCGTCAACCTTGGACAATAACCGCAATAATATCTCGCATCTTCTTTGCATTTATGTTCACTCGTATATTACATATGCTTAGATGAGCAGCGTTTCTCAAGCGTATACGTACATCGGCACGCATATATATATATATATATATATATAATATATTCTATATATTATTCTCACTCACACATGTCTTCTAGCTAAAACAACTCTTTGTCACAGAAAGTTTTGCGTAGTGATTTCTACACAGCGCCTGCCCGTGTGGTTGGCGTCAACAGCAGCAGCACCAGAAGCAACAACGACAACAACAACATCATCACCATCAATAAGAAACATTGTGCTAACTGTACGCCGAGATAAATTCGCCCATTCGACGAGTACATTCTGTCGGACGGTCCGGATCTTCCACCGCCAGACAACCTCAGAGAACAATTAAAGTACACCCAGATAGTACCGAGTGAGCAACTCATATATATATATATGTCAGAAAAGAGCCTAAATAACTGACGAAGTAGAGACTTTTCTGGCGTATGCCGTGCTATACCGGTGTACAGTTGCCGGTTGCCGCGTAGCATTTGCTGTCCGTATATCAGCTGACTTGAGAGTAAGAGATGCGTGGTATGAGATACCCTACTGTGTCTATAGGCACTAATCATTGTACTGCCTGAAATTGCATACTAGGACGATCCGTAACAGACGGCCGTAACGGGGGGAAAACAACATTTGAGGGTACACTACTGACTCTAGAGGAAAGCGGAGAGTCGATTGGAGCTGGCAATCGACTGCTACATCTCGAACTGAAGCTGTTCATCTCACCTAAATAATTGTCTCCTTCTCGTCGTTCGAGATGCCTTCTACTTGGCAGCATTGTGCCGTTGATTCATTTCATCAATGACTGAATTCAGAATTGTATCGAGTGTTATCCGATTGCGATTATTGCTTGGCTCCCTGTTATGGTTGTTGCTGTTGTTGTCATTGTCTTTGTTCGTATACTTTTTCTGATGCTCCGCATTGTTGCTGCCTCCCCCCAAAAATATGCTGTTCGTTGTTGTGTGCAGTTTTTGCTGTTGCAGGTGTTGTTGTGGTCATGATTCTTGTTGTTGCTATTTTTGTTGTTGTTGTTATTGTTGTTGTTGATGATGCCTGGTAAAGCTAAACAGTGTTCCGCAGCAATAGATCCGCAGCAAGAGAACGAGAGACAGAAAAGACGGAAGCGGGCGGGGGGAGAGAAAAATAGATTGTTTAGTGAAAATGGCTGTCCAGAGAACAGGTCGTTCCTACTTTGTACACGCACGATTTGCTCATCGACGCCAACACCAACAAGCGGACAATCCATGTTAACAAACTGCGCCACGATGAACGCCAGCCGTGTTCTCCAAGAGCGCGTCTGTTCTCTTTCTCTCGAGATTGCCGGTCATCAATTAGCTCTTTTGCTACTTTGTACAGCTCGGCTTTAATTCATGCGCTGTTGTTGCTGCTGCTTTACTGTTGCAGAATTTACTGCAATGCCGCCTGTTGCTGGATCGCCACCGGTGGTCAGCTAGTGCAATAGCTGTCAGTTGTCGGTTCGTCATGGGTCAGTGGTGAGATCATCATAATCACTCGCTTCTTGCAGGCATCGCCCATCATCATATCAACATGTTTGTATATGTATATGCATATATACATATTGCATACATATAAATATTTATATATCTATATATTGTATATATATATATATATATCTATCTCGACATATTGCTTGCCAATATCCACCGGTTCGGCGAAAGAGTTAGTCGGGCCCGACTTAACCTATTCGAAGAACACAGCCGCCAGAACGCTGCTGTAGCGTTCGGGGCTACTGCCGCTGCTAAGCACCCGCTCACTGGCGGTGATTGATGGTCACGCATAGGCATGACATCACACCGGGTTTGCTTTGTTGTTGTTGTTGTTGTTGTTGCTATTGTTGTTGTTGCTGCTATTGTTGTGTTGCTGTTGTTGTTGCTATCTACTTATACATGACGTCTGTTTATCTGCCTGTCGGTCTGTCTGTCTGTGTGTCTGCATGCCTGAGATATGCATACTACGTCTGTACGCATTCATCGTTCAATTTCATATTCATCACCCATCCTCTTCCTTCCACCCGACAATTTGAAAACACGACGCGCCTCTCTGTTTGTTGCATCTCGTTGGCTGCATCTTGTTGGCTACAACTCAACTAAACCTTGATCCTTGGGCCGAGAGGAGGTCGCTCTGCCTGTGCGTCTCTGTGTGTGCGTGTGTGTGGTTCGACGTCAATTCGTTTGCCACGCGTCTGCTATTGTTGTTGTTGTTGGTGTGTTGTTGTGTTTGTGTTGCAGCGAGTTCTGTTTTTGTTGTGTTTTGCGGATGTGTTTCTGTGCGTGTCACTGTTTAACAGCACAGCCAACGCTGTCCTGCTGTCGGCCCTTGCAGAAGTTTAGGCTTGCTTTCTTTCCGTGACCGTGTTGTTGTGCGTGTGTGTTGTTGTTGTTGTTGTTGTTGTTGTTGCTGCTGACCGGCCGCTGCTGATACTGTCTTGAAATATTGTTGTTGAACTGGGCGCCGTATGGATTAGGCAGTTGCTTTTGCAGCTACCGTTTTTTGTTGTTTGTCATTATTGTTGTCGTTGCTGCTTTTGTTGTTGTGGTCAATATTGTTGTCGTTGTTGCTGCGGCCGACTTGCCACGCTAGTGTTGGTATCGGCCCCGTCAACCAGTTCAAGAAACCATCCTGCCGTTTCTATATTATTATTATTGTTCTTATTATTATATTATTATTATTATATATTATTATTATTATTATTATGGTTCGCCTCGTGTCTGTTTATGCATCCACCCAGCTGGTGGTGGTGGTGGTGGTATTTGCTAGACGGCGTAGAGTATTCAGCTTGGCTGACGGTTGGCATCGGTAGCGCTTACGGCGCTGCCACCTGTGCCTGGCAACATCAGCAACAGCAGCAACATCAGCAACCGTAACAGCAATAGCCATAGAAACAACAACAGCAGCAGCAGCAAGAGCAGCAGAAGAACAAGAAGAGGCGGGGGCAGCATAGTTCATCGCATTCAGAGTCGTAGCGTATTCGAAGTAGTGTTACTACTACTATTACTACCACTATTACTACTACCAGTAATACTACTGGTGGTTGTTGGGTTGGTGGTGGTGGTGGTGGTGGTAGAAATGGTCGCCGTAGCACCAACAACGCCGACCCGTGGCAAACACAGACAGCCCGACAAATAGATAGACAGATACAGAGATAGATAGATAGACAGATACATACGCTCGCTTACGCTATCGATCTAGCAGCTAGCGATAGCCACCCCCCTCTAGGCTCTCTGGCACCAACAACCTCTGACAGCAGTAAGCAACCCCCGTAGCACCCCGCACCTCCCCCCCCCCCACCCGGGTACGAGAAAGCTAACAGCCAGCTGCCAACTAACCAACCGACCGACCGATTGACGGAACGGGTGTCACGCGTGAGCAAAGCGCCAGCGTTTACATATTTCATCCCAAGTAAACCGTATATACACATACAGACAGATACAGACAGACATAGATACATCAAATACGCCGTATACAAGCATACATCAAATACGCCGTATACAAGCATACATCAAGTAAGCCGTATACATATATACATACATCAAGTACACCACCCAGCTGTGCAGCCAGCCACCCATATGGGCGCCCATCCCCGCCACTCTGACAGATCAGCTGGTGGGTGTTTGTGCCGGCGGTCGGGTGTTGGTCGGAGCGGTGGGGGGAAGGGAGGCGGGGGATTGGTGGGCCGGTCGGTCGGTTGGTGGAGACCGATGATTGAGACTACTAAGGGGGTGCGGTGTCTGTCGTATCGTATCAACCAGTGAGTGGGTAGTTAAAAGCTTGTATCGGTTGCTAGGTGCGAGTGCGATCGTTGATGTAACCGCCGGATACGACGATGACGACGACGACAACAATAACAACAACAACAACTTTCGTGCTCGTTGTTGTCGTTGTTGTTGTTATTGTTGTTGTTGTTGTTGTTGGGGATTTTGGTTCATGTTGAGCGGCCTAAGCAACCGGGTTGTTTGTTATTATGCTTCGTTTTAGGTGCTACATGCTTGTTGTTGTTGTTGTTGTTGTGGTTATGGTAGATTGCGATGAAGACGTTTTTGTTCATGATGATGATGATGATAAGGGTAACAACAGTAACAATAATGGCGAAGACGACGACGACGATGATGATGATGATGATGATCGCGTGACGGCGTTTATGTTGATGACTCGGTGGTCATCGTCATTAAGATGGCGATGCAGGCTCGGCTGTGTGTTGATTGTTGCAGTGACTATGATCCACTCTTTATGTACATATGGCCATTTGGTATCGCGCATAATTAGATGATTTGTTTGCACTCCCGCAGCGGACGACTGAATGCGATCAGTTTTGTTCGTCGTTGCCGCGAAGCTTCTCGAAGGCTTCTTCTATTGACGAGCTGTTATCCGCATCTTCCTTCCATTGCTACTGTTGTTGTTGCTATTGTTGTTGTTGTTCTTGTTATTGTTGTTGTTGTCATTGTTATTGTTGGCATGTGGATGGACGCACGTCTTGTTGCGGTTAGCATGCTACCATCTCTATCACAGTAACAAGCAAGATAACGTAGATGTAAAATACAGCTACAGCAGCAGCAACAGCGGCAGCATGCTGGTAGAACTAGAAGAGCACCAATACAAGTTGTGCTTTTTTCTACTAAACAGCTCCGCCGATGAGCACTCAGCTCGAAGCCATTGAACAACCATTAGGGAGGGGGACGAACGATGTCGCAACAACCACCTCCGGAGAACGAAGGAAGGAAGAAAGGAAGGAAGCACTCCCGGAGCATCTTCCTCAGTCTAGCCCCGAAGCATCTTCCTTAGTCTAGCCCCGAAGCATCTTCCTCAGTCTAGCCCTGAGGCATCTTCCTCACGCTAGCTGCGGCGGCCTCGGCGTTGTTTGCGTTGGCTCGCGCCCACCCCAGCCCAGGCGGCGGCGCCTCCGCCCTTTCACAGCTCGATGTGACAGCCGTGCTGTTGGTGCATCAGAGCCTCCTGCCGAAGCGCCTGCAGTTCGGCGCGCAGCTTGGCGATCATGTGCTCGTACTCGAGGTTCTCGTCCTTGAGCTTGCCGACCTGGTCCTCGAGCTGCGAGATGCGCTCGATCTTCTTCTGGCGGCACTTGGACGCGGCGATCCGGTTGCGGAGGCGTTTCCGTTCGAGCTTCATCTTCTCCTGGTCGCGCATGTCGATCGGGTCGAGCGTGTTCGGCACCGTCTGCTCATCCTTGATCATCATCGCCATCGTCGCGCCCGACGTCAACGGCATGGTGGACATGGAGTCGGACGTGTCCGAACTGTGCGTCTCGACCGACGACAGCGTTGACGACTGTGACGAGGCCACGGTGCCCATCTGCACGTTAAGCGAGTGCAGATTGGCCGACGTAAGCGTGGTGAACGTCGTCGTCGTGGTGGGCGGCGTTGCGGATGTTGTTATTGTTGTCGCTGCTGCCGCCGCCGGCGCGAGGGTCAGTAGCGAAGGCGGCGGTGTTGTTGATAATGCCACTGCTGGCGCCCCTGCTTGCGCCCCTGTCTTTGCAGCTGTTGTTGTTGCAGCAGTTGTTATTGTTGTTGCAGCTGTTGCTGCTCCTGCTGCCGATGAGATTGTTGATAATGTCGCCGTTGTGTCGACAGGTACCGGTACGGCCCCACTGCACGTTGTGGCCGGACCGAGCGTGGTAAGCATGTCACCCCCGCAGCCGCCCACGCCGCCGCCCCCCGCCGCCAGACGTCATCGGATTGAGACTGCCGCGCCTCTTGCACTGCTCGAGCGCCTCCTCGAACCCTCGGACGAACTGCGTCTGCTGCGTGGTGGGGTTCTTGGCCGGAAACATGTACGTCGATATCGGCGTCAGGCTGCCCTTGATGAACTTCTCGACCTCGGGCGAGGCGAGCGCCAGCCGGTGCAAATCGGGCGACGACAGTACAGGAACAGCTGCGGCGGCAGCAGCTGCCGCAGCCGCCAGCTGCTGCCCGTTCTTCAGACGTTTGGGTCGCGTGTTGCCCCCGCCCGCCGAGTCGAGGTCGAGCGTCATGGCCCGCTTGATCGAGCCGATATCCTGTGCGCCACCGTCGCCGCCACCCATTCTTGTGGCGTTCATTGTTCGATTGTGTTTTTGTTGTTGTTGTTGTTGTTGCTGTTGTTGTTGTTCTGATCCGGGCTCTTACTTGTTGCTGCAATACTGTTGTTTGTTGTTGTCAATAATACGCGTCGGTCGGTCGGTCAATCGGTTGGCCGGTCACAGACGCACTCTCAACTCAATCAAGTTGCTGCGCCAAGCAAACAAATGCCAACGCAGACTTGTTGTTGGTATTGTTGTATGTTGTTGGTGATGTTGTTGCTGTTGTCGTTGGTGTTAGTGCTTCCGTTGACCACTGTCCACGTATCACGCACGATTAATCGTATCAACTAATACACTCCTCTCCACAACGAGAGAGTCAGAGGACGCTCCACTTGAACGCCAAGCACAACGCAAAGCACAACGACCTTAATCACGACGACAACGACAAGAGTACCGACAACGACGACGACGACAATAACACAACGCTATGACGTTCCAGTCAGGCAGAGCACAGTACATGTTGCCACCGTGTACCACGCACAGCTGCGACGGATTGTGCGTCCATAGACACAGATAGATGCAGAAACAGATGACACTGCTGTCACAAACAATGATGACCTCCTATGTCGGCCCAACGGTCGTCGTACGTTGTCTAAGCAAATCACAGAATCAGTAGCAGGCGGTGTTACTCCTGCTTCTTCACCTTCCTCTTATATGTAGGAGGCAGAGATGTGTTGTTGCTATGATTATTTGTCGCACTACTGCTGCAGCTGGAGTTCAGCTGAGAGCAGTTTTTGCTGTCACTGTCACTTTGTTCGCCACCACCACCACCACCACCACTTGTGAGTTGTCTGAATCTGTTATCCTTTTGGTTAGCAGTCGTTGGTTGGTTGGTTGGTTCGTTCGTTCCTCAAACGGTGCGTTCACAACCAAGGTATGAGTCGATCTAGTTGTAGGTCAATTGTTGCCCGAGTTCGAACAGTTAGTTAGTCACTCTTAGTTAGACTCGCTGCTGTTACTTGGTGACGATGATGAGGAGAGGACACACTGAAACGAGACTCTCGGACAGCCGAGAGCGAGCAAGCGAGCAGCACACCCACTCGCACGAAGGAACATCGGCAAAAAACGAACACAAATACCACCAGCACAGCACGTTCGTTGGTCAAGCGGCGTGGTCGGTCCACTGTCCGACGGCGATGTGGTCGAAGTGATGAGTCACCGCCACCCGCCCGTGTCGAGCCTTTTAAACCGCTGCAAGCGCGCGACCGATGACGTCGCCGGGGATGACATCACGAAGTCGCGCTCCGATTGGCTCGCGTGGTGACGTCAGCCGGCTAGCGCCAATCAGCGGCCAACGGCGGTGTGGCCGGTAGCAGCAGCAGCAGCCGCGGCAACAGCAGCTCGTTGGGTAAGCGCCGCCGCCGCCGCCGCTGCCGCCGAGGAAAGGGAACTGGGTGGGTGGGTGGAAAGGGAAAGCAAAGCGTTAGCGGGGAGCGCCCGCTAAACACCCGACGAGACCAGTCTCGGCAAGACCCGACAAGACCAGACGCAAGAGCAACGAGCGGCAGACGAAAAGGAAGAGGGACGGGAGAGAAAGGGGGGGGGAGCGGGGGGGAGAAACGCAAAGCGAGGAGAACGCGACGCAGATTGCGCTTGGGTGAGACGCGGAGTAAGGGAGGGGGGAGGGGGGGAGCGGCGCAAAAAGAGGACCAAACAGAAGGAGGAGGAACAGGAGGAGCGGCCATCAGGAAAACAAGGAGCGGTCAGGAGGAGGGAAACGAAGAGCAGCCGGGAGAGAACGAGAAGAGCAGCCGGTAGAGAACGAGGAGCGCAGCCAGAGGGAAAGGAGGAGCGGTCAGAAGGAGGGCGAAACGAAGAGCGGTCAGAAGGAGGGGTAAACGAGGAGCGGTCAGGAGGAGGGGAAAAACAAAGAGCGGCCAGGAGAAGAAGCAATACAACGAGCTGTCAGGAGGAGGAGGAGAAAAACAACAAGCAGGCAGCAATGCCTGCTTGTCGCACGAGAGAAAAGGACACGCAGACACAGAACGAGCCTTACACATTAGAAGGAGGCGAAAGAGAGGCAGGGAGGGAAGGAGGGAGGGAGAGAGTGGGTAGCAGACCAAAGGAGTAGTGAGTGGTAAAGTGCAAGCCAAGCTCGTCGAGAAGAAGAAAATGAAGGAAAAGCAGATGGACAGACAGAGAGACATACAGACAGAGAGGCGAATAGACGGACGGACGGTCGGAGGGAGAGACGACATCAAAAGAGAACACGCAAAGGGAAAGGGCCATAGCGTCCGTCTGTTTGTCGGTCGGGTCGGTCGCTCGCTCGCCGCTGCAATTCGCGGAAGCCGTTGTTTTCGTGTTCGACAACACCGCCCCCACCCGCCGTTCGCCGCCCTTGGGACGTTCCTGGAAACAGACTGAGAAACGGTGGCGGCCGGCGGCGATGATGAATAAGCGAGCCGCCACGCCGTCGCCGCTACCGTTTGTCGTCGTCGTCGTCGTCGTCGTCGTTGGCCGACGTTGGAAGGAACGTAAGCTGCAGCAGCAGCAACGCTAAGCAACGGCGCTCAACGGAGTGATAGGAGGAACAACAGACGTTTTGGCGGGAACTGCGTACGAGCAGTGCGTGCGCCCGTCTCTATGCTGCACCTGTATGTACCTGTATGTATGTTCAGCCACCCGACAAAGTCCGTCTGTATTGGGTCGTCGGCTTGCTGTGTCGCGCGCGTTTGCGTTTTGCTGCACTAACGCAGCAAAAGCGCGCGAATGAACCAACGAATAACCAAACAAACAAACTGGCTGGTTGACGGACGGACGCACGGTCGGACTAGAGCAATTCGTTCGACGGGCGAACGCGGGCGGACGTGAACGCAAGCAAGCCGTCTGTAACGTATACGTATGATATATGCATATGATGGGATGAATGTTGGCATGCTTTGCGGCAGTGTTGCAGCCCCTACGAAGACTGTGTTGTCGTTGACAAAATAAAAAGCAACAAGAGGAACGACAACAACAGCAGCAGCAAGTAAAAACAACAAGAAGAACGACAACAACAGCAGCAGCAAGTAAAAACAACAATAACAACAGCAACAAAAACAACAGTAACAACAACAACAACAACAACAACAACAACAACAACAACAACAACAACAACAACAACAACAACAACAACAACAACAACAACAACAACAACAACAACAACAACGACGACAACGACGACGACGACGACGACGACGACAACAACAACAATAACAACAATAACAACAACAACAACAACAACAACAACTACAAAAACTACAACAACTACTACTACTACAAAAACTACAACAACAACAACAACAACAACAGCAACTACTACTATTACTACAAAAACTACAACAACAACACTATCAGCAGCAGAAACAACAACAGCGACAACAATTTTCACTCTTTTTATCCTTCTTCATCTTCATTATTCTTCTTCTTCATCGTGTGTTTTTGTTTTTAGTTTTTCCTATTTCTCTTGTTTCTATCCTCCAGCTGCTCCCGCTCGTCCTTCTATCCTGTTCTATGTACGGACAGTGTAGTAGTGTTCAATCAGCTGCCTCTGTACGTGTACTCGCTCCTTTGTCAATCAGTATGGTCGTACCTGTATGCTATTTGTTGTTCATCTCAGTGCCTGTCTCAGTGGCAGTCTCTCTCAAGTCTTTGAGTCTATATTTATGTGTCGTCGTCAGGCAGGCAGGCAGGTGTTTAAGTCTAAGCGCTGCGTCTCTATGTCTGTAGCTGCAATAAATGCAGTATCGTATCTACGCATGTATGAATGCCTGCAGGTGTGTTGTAGATCAGGTAGCTGTGTGTGTTTGTGTGTGTCGTAAGTGTCTGTTTATTTGTATGCATGCATTCGTTTCGAGCGTCCGTTCGTGTGTGTGTGTGACTCCGTGTGTATCTGTGAAATGGGTGCGGATGATCGGGTGTATCGACGTGTGCTGATTGTGCTGTCAGCGGGAACGGCGGCTGCGCCCGATTCATGGAAACGGCGCGCAAGGAAATGGACGGTGATGACTCATGCGTGTTCCCTGGAAAACACACACGGACAGCCGGACAGCCAGCCTGCGAGCCTCGGCCAACCAGCCAACTAGCCAGACAGCCGGCCGACCAGCCGTAACGTGACAACTACGCCAGCGGCCGTAAACGCTGCTGTTGTTGTTATGGTTGTTTGTTGTTGTGTTGCTCTTTTAACAACATTATTGTTAATGTTTGCTGTTTGTTTTTTGCTGTGTTGTGTTGCTCTTTTAACAAAGTTATTGTTAATGTTTGCTGTTGTTTTTTGCTGTTGTTGTTGTTGTGTTGCTCTTTTAACAACGTTATTGTTAATGTTTGCTGTTGTATTTTGTTGTTGTTGTTGTTGTTGTTGTGTTGCTCTTTTAACAACGTTATTGTTAATGTTTGCTGTTGTTTTTTGCTGTGTTGTGTTGCTCTTTTAACAAAGTTATTGTTAATGTTTGCTGTTGTTTTTTGCTGTTGTTGTTGTTGTGTTGCTCTTTTAACAAAGTTATTGTTAATGTTTGCTGTTGTTTTTTGTTGCTGTTGTTGTTGTTGTGTTGTTCTTTTAACAACGTTATTGTTAATGTTTGTTTTGTTGTTGTTGTTGTTGTTGTTATTGTTGTTAAATGTTTTCGTTGTTGCTGTTATTGTTGTTAAATGTTGTCGTTAGTGCTATCGTTGTTGTTATTGTTGTTGATTATACAGTTGTTGCTTTTTACCAATGTTACTGGTTGAGTTTGCGGTTGGTTGTTGCTCTTTTTACCAATGTTGCTCTTTTAAAAACGTTATTGTTAATGCTTGTTGATGTTGTTGTGTTAAATGTTGTCGTTGTTGCTGTTAGTGCTATCGTTGTTGTGGTTATTGTTGTTGATTATACAGTTGTTGCTTTTTTTTTACCAATGTTACTGGTTAAGTTTGCGGTTGGTGGTTGCTCTTTTTACCGAGGCTACTTGTTGATTTTGCGGTTTGGTTGCACTTTACCAGTATTGTTGTTGCTGTTGTTGTCAAATGTTATCGTTGTTTATGATTGCACGGTTGTTGCTCTTTTTACCAATGGTCTTTATTTTCTTTATTATTGTTGTTGTTGTTGTTGTTGTTGTTAAACGCGACGACTGTTGTTATAGCTGTTGTGAAAAACTCTACGTCGTAGTGGTAGATGACCATGTGAATGCAATGCTGGCACTGCTGCCGTCTTTACTTTTGCTGTTGCTCCTTCAGCGGCCATCCGATGACATAGATGATGTTTCAGTTTAAGTTACGATCTCGACCAGTACATTTACAATTTCGACGATTACTACGAGAATATTAACTAGTACAACAAATACAACGACTTCAAGTTGAACTAATACAACAAATACAACGACTACAACTTGAACTAGTACAACAAATACAACGACCACAACTTGAACTAATACAACACATACAACGACCACAACTTGAACTAGTACAACAAATACAACGATCACAACATAAACTCGTACAACAAACGCAACAACTACAAGTTGAACTGGTACAATAAATACAACGACTATAGGTTGAACTGGTACAACAAATACAACGACCACAACTTGAACTAGTACAATAAATACAACGATCACAACTTGAACAAGTACAACAAACGCAAGAACTACAAGTTGAACTGGTACAATAAATACAACGACTATAAGTTGAACTGGTACAACAAATACAACGACTATAAGTTGAACTAGTACAACAACTACAACGACCACAACTTGAACTAGTACAACAAATGCAACGACTACAAATTGAACTGTTACAACAAACACACCTAAGTACAATTTCAATTACTGTTGCCGATGATGCTGCTGCTGCTACTACTACTTCTACTACTGGCATGAGGTTGTTGTTGTTTCTCCTATTGACGCTGTCCTGTCGCTGTACCTCTTACCTACGCCGGCAGCGTACACACACCCCCATCGACAGAACAACAACACAGTGGCTGCTGCTACTCAGCCTAGCTACTATGGCGACATCTATCTGTTGCCCAAGTAGTGGTTCCACTATGGTCTTTCTCTATCGCTCTGTCAACCGTTGTGGTGGGCGCCTCATCCACTCTCCCCCCGCTGCTGCTGCTGAACCAAGCGGCGCAGAACAACCAGCCATTGGGTAGGTAGGTGGGAAACTTCATGTACGGATAGACCGTTGTGTGGGTGGTTTGAGTCTGAGGACTCTGAGGAGCGGGGGCGGAGGGGGCGGAAGGGGTGTATATATGGTAGTGAGTGGATTGAGTGAGTGGGTTGTGTGGGAGGGGTGCCTGGTGGGTATAAGTTGGGTGGGGTGGGGTGAGTGGTGGGTAGGTGGGTAGAAGTTGTGTGGGTAGAGAAACAAAATCTGTGTGGGGTAGCTGGGGTGTGGGGGGTTATGTGGTTGGGTAGATGAATGTTGGTGCTGGGTGGGGGTTATGTGGTGGGTAGATGAATGTTGGTGTGGGGGGTTATGTGGTGGGTAGGTGACTGTTGGTGTGGGGGGTGATGTGGTGGGTAGGTGCCTTATGGTGTGCGGGGTTATGTGGTGGCTAGGTGACTGTTGGTGTGGGTAGGTGGTTGGTTGGTTGTATGAATAAATGGGTGGTATAGAGACAGTTGTGTCTGTGCTCAGTTGGTCGAGCTTATTCCTTTCGTGCCAACCGGTGGTGAGGAGAGCGACGGCAGCGCTGCTCAACTCGGTCGAAGTAGAAAGGTAGAGCTAGTGCGAGAGTGAGAGACCTCAGCACTAGCAGCATCGGCTTCACCATCATTGTATCAGCACCAACACCCCTCTACAGACCCGCTGCCATCATGATCACCATGGTGATGACGATCATCATCATCATCACCACCACCACCATCCACCCATCTATCACAGCGCATGCGCGGATGGAGCTTGATGCCTGAAGCCGCCTGCGCGTCTATTCGACGACGCGTTCCTAACGACACGGACAACGACTCCCAACAACAACAACAATAATAATAATAATAATAACACCAACAATAAGAACAGTGGTAGCTGCAGCAGCAGCAACAAAAACACAATAACACCATAGTCATCTATACAACAACAGCAAGTCGCCGACTTCGACGGTGCTACTGCGACTGAACTCCGCTCTGATATGATCGGCCGCTCCAACGGGCGTTAGAGGCGGCTTCGGTGTTCATGGGTCGACGATGAGAGCGGTGGCCCGCGTGTATGCGAACCGGCTCGTGCGGTGAAGAGCTCGTTTGAGAGCTCCACAGAGACACGGGAAGGCAGGCAGGGAGGCAGATAGACAGGCCGAGGGAATAGAGTATAGGCGACAGAGCAGCAGGCAGCCGCATGCCTGCTCTGAGCCGTTAACGGCTGACTACGACAGATATCAAGGCCCCACCAGTGGCTGCGGTGCATAGGCATCGCCTTTATTATTAGTCGGCTTTTCCATTTAGCTTCGAGCTTTAGACCAACGACAAAAAGAGGAGACGGTGCGCGCGAGCCGAAAGAACCACGGAAACAACAACAACGTTATCATCATCATCGTCATCATCATCAACAACAACAACAACAACAACAAACACAACAACAACAACAAACATTGTGGCTGTACCACGCATGACATCGAGCAACTACTACCACTATTATTGAAAGAGTAGTTTTTAAGTGTAAGCTATTTTTCTCTCGCCTCCTACGGGCTTGGAATGGCCATGAAATATATACTCAATGCGCCGAAACATCGTCGTGAAATACATACTCAATGCACCGAGCGTCGGACATGTTGAGTTTATCTAGGGTTTCCCCGACAGTCCTTATTGCAGTAACCCTGCCCAGCAGTCTCAGTTAAACCGGACGTTATTGGTTACATTGCCGGCCCTTAAAATATGGTTTGCTTTTTCTATCTCGTAATTCAATGCCTGTACAAGTGGCAAAGTTTCGTAGTATTGCGGCATAATTCACTTTCAGTAAGTGTATTAACCGTGCTACCAAGCACGATTGAGGTAAACATAATATAACACAAACATTTTTGACACGTTGCCCTATTGACCTAGCGACTAAACAGCCCTGCCGGTTAGTATTGGTTGGATATGCGAAGCTCTGCATGACTAACCAGTATTCAGGATGTCGCTCATATAATGCTATAATATCTGCTGCAAATGCTATAATATTACCCGCTTTGTAACATCGTCCATTTGACGGCTCTGCCACTCGAGGTTTTAATTGTAGCAGTATTTATAGTACGGATTCAGACAGTCAGCAATGATCGCGAGGTCGCGTAGCTGGCTTCGGAATCGGTTCCATGTGTTGGTGTGTTGTCTCAACAGACATGATGTACCTGAACACTGATATGTCTCTGCCTGTTCGCTCTTAATACTGTGGTTTTCTGTTCTCTTTGTCTCCTCTGCTGGCGGGCGGTGTCATATCGTTCTACATCGAATGATAAGGACTACGGAATCTGATTTGCCGCTAATCGCCCGACAGCATGACGCGGATGGCATTATCAATCAGCGAGCTCAGCTGGCCCGGCTTCGACGATTCAACCGGTCCTTGCTGAGCCGCCGAACCATACAGCTAGCTGAAGAAGAAGATACCACAGACAATAATACCACGACAAATGCCAGTCGGATCGGCATGCTATTGCTACATAACTTAGCCTTGATCTCTATACTTTGCGGACGCGTGTGTGTGTGTCCACTCGGATTTGTCCCTTCGGAATGCAAATGCGACAGATATATGTGGGTCACCAGAACGTACAGAAACGGCGAAAAGATAAAGGCAGACACGTAAGAGACGCTCCGCGACCGTAGGATCTACGAGGATGATGGCGACACAGTGACTCGCTTGACGGACGTCGGGGGTGAGGTTTGTGAGGAGGATCTAATTGGGCCGTTGATGCTGCACTGCTGCTGGCTGAACAAGCTGTTGCTTGAAGACACCCCGGAGAGTCCTGGGCCACTGCGGGAAACAGTGGGTACAGAGAGGCTATCGGGAACTAGCTGGTTCACGCATATATATAGGTATATATATAAGACAACACATAGAAGGGCCCTGAAAACGTGTGCCTCATCTTATTTATTTTAATTAAAACATTATATATCTATCAGATATATTCTCTTATTATTTAATTAAAAACTTAGAGGTTAAAAATGTAACCCAAACTAACCAACAAATAACCATGTAGTTTAATGCAATCATCATTCATTCAGGGTGGGAACATGACATTTGAGTCGCCTGCGAACGTGTGCACCGTTACGCGGGGGGTCCAGTGTAGGGACCAGCCCATTCTGGAGAGAGGCCACGCCGAACCGAGGCGCATTGCCCCGTGTTGCAACAATCCAGCGACAAGGCAGCTGTCTGTGAAAATCACACCCGCTCGTTTGTCTCCGCTGGCTAGAATTCATCTAGGCGTTTCCCAACCTTGTGTGGCAAACATTATATATATATATATGTATATGTATATATATATATATATATATATATATATATATATATTATGTTTTTTAAATACGAAATTTAAATGCGCACACTTTTTGTGGGCCTTTTTTTTTTTCTTTTTCTCAACATATTTCTATGTGTTGTCTTATGACGCCAAAGTAGGTTTTAAACACAGAAATGATCCAGGCGCTGCGCACAGCATTCCAAAACCTATGGATTCAGTCCCGATTATACTACATGAGGTTGTTGTTGTTGTACGGTGTCCGGATCCAATATATTTCCGCTCCCTTAGTGACATTGACAGGCAATGGTTTCGCATACTTTAGGCCCTCTGCAAGCACGTAACAATTCACTACGTAATCGCTGCATCTTTTTAATGCCAAACAGATATTGCAAGCTTTACGTGTGAAGACAAGAGGCTTCAGGAATGTTACCCAAGGAAATACGACCACCGAAACAACTCACTGCTGGCATTGTGCGGCGAACTATTCAAACTCCTAGCGGCAAATCCGGCAAAAATAAAGAGCCATATGTCAACATATGCAATGTCCGCCACAAACCGCCTCTACGCAGCACGTCAAACACTTCCAGTCGATGACGCTCAGAGGCTCAGAGGTTCGCATCGGGTGGGCACACAATTTGATTATTAAGTTTATTATTAAAAAAATATAAATATTAAGAATGAAGAAGAAAACAAGAAGAGGGATCTTTTTGGTGTTTGTGCACGCACAGGAGCCGACAGTTGTCCAAACCCATGACGTACTACACTGATTCAATCAGAGTCAAGGTGGTCATGGTTGGATGGCCAGCTGTAATTAATTGACACACAGTTAGCTGACGTGCTAAAATACTAATTATCTCAAGTCCAGCTTGAAGTTAGTGCCGTTTGATCAATTTTCCGAAACAACGAGAGGAGTTTTTGTCAAGTACAAAAGACCAATTTGGTTCAATGGTGCATATATAGAACACATATTACGAACCACATATTACGATATAATAATAATAATAATAATAATAATAATAATAATAATAATAATAATAATAATAATATTTTTTTTTTTTTTGAACAAGGGTTTATTTTATCAATATGTACATGTATCACAGTTATCAATATATTACTTATATAATATCTACAATATTGCTTATATTATTCTTATTGCTTGAGTATCGGTGACCACTCAACATCATCTTGGCGTTGCCTCTCTGTAATTCTAATGACACTCTCTGTCGGAGGAAAGCGGTCGATCTTGGCTCCGCTGTGGCCTCGAAGAGCTTCTTCCCAAGCTCCTTTGTCAGTTTGAGTGCATCCCTGCCCCAAACGCCAGATGACTCGAGGCCGAACGCCATTACAACGTGGTCCTCAAGGAGATGCGCGTATAGGCGCCGTTTGTGCATCTCCCGTTGGTGGATAATGTTGCCGACGCCCGCGTTGGCTAGTGCACGATAGCCGAGAGCGTACGTGTCGGGGACGGTGACGTCCCATGCCAGCGGCCGATTGCGGTCCCAGTCTCGGCTGGTAAGGCCGTCCGGTCGACGCTTGTCGTCGCTCTGTAGTCCACCAGGCTCCAGTGTGACGCGGTAGCCGGCTTGTCTGAAAGCGCGCCCGAGGATGTCATTTATGGCATCGTGGCGGCCCTGCGTAAGCCCAGCCAGCTTAGTGCAACTAAGTCGGTGCAGGCCACGTTCATCCACCGTTCCACCACACGGGCATGCCTCTGTCTCAAACATGGCAATGCCAAGTCTGAGGCTACTGGCGGCACGGAAGTGGTCATCAGCCAGCTTACTGCCGACTAGCTCGGACGGAAACACGTCAAGCCACGCTCCGGCAGCTTCGGATGAAACCGCTTTCAGTCTAATGCCGTCTATATCTAACTCACAGGCAGACAGAAGAGTTAAGTGGGTAGCCTGAGTGGCGATTTGGTCCCACCCCTTCTGCCTAGTGACCTGTTCCTCAGATGGACGACCAGACTGACGCGCATCCCAGATCCGAGCGGCGTCTTGTTGGTGGCTGATGAGTCCGCCGGCAGTAGCGGCCACTGCAGAGGCGCAGCTGTGCGACGAAGCAAGGAAAGCGGGTAAGGCAAGGTCCGTGGCCGAACGAATGCCCATTCCACCCAGCCGGACCGGTAAGCTTGCCTGCGTCCATGCCTTATCATCAAGCGTTAGGTCAAGGATGTTTTCCAAGGCTCTCCTCACCTGGTCGTCGAGGTTCAGAGTTTCTGACGGTAGAAGGAAGACAGGTGAGGTCCGTAGTACATACAGGACCTTTTGCACTCCCATTGCGTGCCGGAGCAGAAAATAGGCTTGATGTCTACCGAGATGGCCCAGTCTCTGGTAAAGCCGGGAAAGTTGTTCTCCCTTCTCGGCTAGTATCGGACCGATCATGTCGGGAAACACCGCCGTACCCAGCAGGTCCAAATCACATCGATCCTTTACAAGGATGCCCGGGAGGTTGCTGTTAAATTCAGCGATCACCTGCTGTCTCTCTTCGTCCTCAAAACCCTGTAGAAATAGCTCGCATTTAGATGGGTTAAGCTGCAGCCCGCTCCATTTCTCGAACGCTCGGAGATCCTTGATGTCTCTGAGTAACACCGAAGGATCGTTGTCCAGAAGGGTCCCATCGTCGAGGTAAAACAAAGGGACCTTGGATGCCACCTGCTTGACGTACTGATGCAGAAGCAGGCTAAATGCAAGAGGAGCCGCTACGTCTCCCTGCTGACAACCGGCTGATGACCTAATTTCAACCTCACCAAACATTAGGGGAGTCGGTTTGCTATATGCCTGGTGCATCATTGGATAGAGGGCCGGGGCGTGCTTGGAAATCTCTGTCAAGAGGTGTCCTCGTTTGTTTAAGTTAAACGCATTTTTAAAATCTAATTTTAAGAGGCAGCATTTTTCGTTGTGTTCGAGATATATAATAATAATAATAATAATAATAATAATAATAATAATGTAGAAGGTGCCAAGCGGACTGAAATGAGCCACAATTGATATTAGGCTTATACGTTCTATCTACCGCGGGCACTGACATGTCTTGCTGACGCGTTGCACCGACCGGCAACGAGAAACGTCTTTTCTGAGCCATAACCACAACAATTGTTTAATTCACGATATTCACGTTTTACTCACGATAGCAAACAATTGTATTCGCGTCTACTCAAAACCCAGCTCACTCAGGTTTTAGGAACTTTCATGGAGAAGTATTTATTTCACTTACTTCGTCAATTCATATAGCAATCTTGTGTAAGTGAACGTGTTCATTTTCAGCTTAGAACAGCCCCCCTGGTCTGCACCATTCGCCAAGCGATTCCAAAATTGAGATCGCGTTGCCTCGCTAGACGTCGATGGAAAGTCTCTGGCGTAGGAACGGTGCGGCTCTCTTGTCCCCAGGAGGAGTGTATGACTAGTGCGATTCCATCTCTGACACAACCCTAATAATCTAAGTGACGCAAGTCAGTCGGCCTTGAGAAGAACAAGAAGAAGAAGCACTAAGACACATAGCCTTCGACTAATATTTTGAGACATGTTTGGGGCATAAACGCGTTGTTGATCGAATGTTGTTTGTGCGATGCTCAATAGAGACCAAATCGTAAACCATATGAGACCACCGCTGAGAGTCAGTGGACATGCTGCTGCCACAGGAACTGCTAGGGAATCCTAGCCAGGTATCTCAGCATATCCGGCCCTAGGGGATGGGCTCTCACGCCATACGTATATTTTCATAAGCCGCACGGGACGAAGCATAGTCTAGAGTTCTAAACAACCTCCTAAAATAAATTTAATTATAGGTTGAGCAAAAACGGGCACCGAGCGGCTGTAAACTGTAAAAGCGGACTCGAAATCATTTTAGTCCGCGCGTACCGTCATCTACTATTTCGACTAGTAGATCTAGATGTGCTGCCAGACAAATCGGCTGTCACCCATGAAATGGCATCGCGATAATGAGTCTGAGCATCAGCGGATGAGAATACGGTCCTGAGACAGCGTACGCAGTGTGTAGTAGGATATATATATATATATATATATATATATATATAAGCGGTCATTTGTCGTCGTCGTTGTTGTTGTAGGTATTGCTATTGCCCTTTGTATTGTGGTTACTGTCGTCATGATCATTGTCGAGAGAACAACGTGCACCATTAAGAGTGGTAGTCAAGCAGGAGTAATCGCGTTGCATCTTCAAGGCCGTTGATGTCACTAATCGCCTCTATCTACATCAACAGCAGTAGCCACATATAGCCCGAGGACAAACCATAGCTACGATGTACGACCGCATCTGATCAGAGGAGGGAGAGTAAAGCAATAATGATGAGGCAGCTAGAGATATAGGGCAAGCGAGGGCAGTAGGCAAACGTACACAAATGCGCAATAACAGAGAGAGACAGACGGAGAGAGAACGATTATAGTAAGAGCAACATAAGCTAATACAGGTAGTTCAACAAGTTCTTAAAATGAAAACCAAGAATTTTCCAAATCTTGTTTTTAATTTATTTTTATTCGATATACTCCCCGAGAAGCTCAATACACTTTTCCCACCGAGATTTCAGAGCATTTATACCTGTTGAGTAGAATTCCGCGTCTTTAGACTGAAAATAGGCATTGACAGCAGCCTTAACCTCTTCATTGCTGGAAAAACGCTTTCCACCGAGACTATTCTTCAAATGTCCGAAGAGGAAATAATCAGAGGGGGCCAGGTCTGGAGAATAGGAAGGTTGTTCAATAAGTTCGAACCTCAGTTGGGCCAGTTTTGCCGTTGCTTGCGGCGACTTGTGTGCGGGAGCATTGTCCTGGTGAAACAGGACAACCTTCTTCTGCAAAGCGAGCCGTTTCACGATGAGTTCTCGCTTCAGGCAGTCCAACAGTCTTGCATAATATTCTCCCGTGATCGTTTTACCGCTCTCAAGGTAGTCGACCAGAATTATTCCACGTTGGTCCCAAAAAACCGTAGCCATCATCTTTCCGGCCGATGCCGTTGTTCGCACCCTCTTCGGAGGTCCATCAGCAGGTGCACAGCATTGGCTAGATGCTTCTTGGGTCTCGGGAGTGTAGTGATGGACCCAGCTTTCATCGACGGTCACGAATCTGCGCCAAAAATCCGACGGATTTTTCGACATCTTGGCCAAATTTCGCTGTGAAGCGGAAACACGCGGGTCTTTTTGGCCTTGGTTGAGCAAATGCGGCACCCATTTTGCTCTGAGCTTTTTCATCTTCAAGTTTTCGTGCAGGATGAAATGCGCACTACCCAAACGGATCCCCAAGGCCTCCGCTATCTCCCTAATGTTCACTCACTTATCTGCGGCAACGATTTTCCGCACTTTTTCCACGTTTTCCTCATCAGTTGCCGTTTTTGGGCGTCCTGAACGTAGTTCATCCTCGGTGCTCCTGCGACCTCTTTTTAACTCATTAATCCAGTTGGAAACAGTGGCAAAACATGGCGCAGAGTCACCGTACACATCGTCTAACTCAGTTTTCACTTGGGTCGCATTCCAACCTTTGAAATAAAAATGCTTGATAACCACTCGAAACTCTTTTTTCTCCATTTTTCAAAATCACGCCGATACGTTGCATGGGAAAAGCGATCAAACGAAATCGCAACGGCCAATCACCATAATATTTTGACTGCTAGCATTCGAAAAGTTGCCGTTTCCAATAGCGGTGAAAGCGCGCCAAAATTCGAATTCTGAAAAGCTCATTTTAAGAACTTGTTGAACTACCTGTATTTAGCGAGCTTCCGAGGTAGCAAGCCTCGGACACACTTTTCGGGCTGAGTCTCAGCCATAATTTAACCTCCACGGGACTGCTTCTTGCATTGCTTCATAGACGGACCCCCATAAATGCAAATGTGCAACGGTGGGGCTCGAACCCGCGCACCTATATAGTGTTTCCACCTGTCGCGAGGCGCAGGCGTGTGCACCACGCCGCCGGGTTCGACAGCAAAAAAAAAAACACGCCACTGGACCGAGAGCTACTGTTGTTGATCCCAAACAGATCCAGCACACAGATTCGACGATGCAGGTGCACGATACCTTCTGAACGCGCGTACACGTCTATACCGCTTTTTAATCAGAAGACATAATACAGTCACAAAAGCAACAACAACAACAACGCACGAGTCAAAGTCGTTCTAAATATACCAAATAATATACACTTGATCAGCGCTCTCATCTGATTGGACGGTAGATAATGAATGACAGCTTGTGATTAATGACAGAGGGAAGAAGAGAGATTGGGTAAACCAATGAGGGAAGTTTGTCCGTGGCAAGTTTCTGCCAGATTAAAGCCGTGTCGTACACGAGCACACCTCACAATGATTCAAGGACTTTTATTTGGGTAATTATAGCAAATCTAAAGTTTTCCTTCTAGCACACATCCTAAGGTCATCTTAGCCCATATTGTGCCCGGTACAGACAGTATCCGTGTAGCTTGGTTTAGGTCGCCGTTGGGAATCGTCGTTTAATTTATTTAATCAAATTAATAATCGTCGAATTAAATTGCGCGTGACGACTTGCTGAACCGTCTGCAACGGAGTATAAGGCGCAAATGTGCAACTTTCGCAAAAGACTGTAGCCCGCGAGCTAAATCGGGCGAATAATTAAAATGGTCTAAAATTGCATCAGCAAAAGACGACCAAACTCACTTACATAAATGTAAACACACGCTTCACACTGCATCGAGGCCTGATGCTATTTGGTTTTCTCGTTTTGGCGGTAGATCGCGTGTCTGACAATCGCGCAGAAAATTAATCCCCAAAAGTTAGTAGACGCGTCGCAAATTGAGGCGTGAGCAGATAGAAACACATGCGCAATAATGCGACTGATTTACGTGATGTGTGGTAAGTGACCCCGTCCTGTTGGAACCACATCTTTGAAATCCAAACCATCTAATTGAGCGACAAAGAACTGGATTATTATGCTCCGATACCATTTAGCATTCCTGGCGTTAGGCCCGGCAACGGCTTCGAGAAAAAATGGCCCAATGATGCCTTCAGCCCAAAGTACCGAGTTGCAACACGTTTGGTATGCACTTTCTTCTCATGAAGCTCTCATGTAGATTCTCGTCACATCAGTAGCGACAACCATTTGGCTTATTTGCGAAGTCATCAACATGAAAATGGACCTCATCGCAAACGTTGATTCGGTTGGAAACTTACCTGTTGTTGCTCAATTACCCAATTGACGAACTCTCCTCGCTGTTGCCTGAGAAGTTGTTGAGTTCGTGGAATTTTGTACACATGAAGACGCAACTATTTTGTGAGAACACGCTGCCTTGTGTTTTTTAAAATGTCGTTTTTTAAGAGTTTACGATGTCGAATGGATACTCTGGAGTAGTACTACGGAGTCGCGATTACCTTCAGGCAAACAGCGTTTCTGTTGAACGACCTTCTCGAATTTTTCGCGATTATTCTCTTCGCAATTGATACGTTTGGAACATTCTGTCTGGTGAAAATTGGACGCAATTTGCGAATTGTGACAGTTTGACTTTCACCATTTGCCATTATGTTTACTGGTAAGAGTGCGTTGTTGTGTCGGAAAGCGATGCATTTTTAACAGCAGCGAACTGTTTGCCATCGAACTGCTTAAGTCTGCCTGTCAAAACACAGCAACAGGAATTTTAGCTTTCAGTATATATATATATATATATATATATATATATAGAGAGAGAGAGAGAGAGAGATAAAGGGATAAAAAAAAAGCGAGAGAGAAAGAAACGGACAAAAACTGAAAATCCGAATAAACGAAGAAAGGGGAACGAAGAGAGGCGTACGTTAAATGACCATGTTTTTTGGCGTTGGCTTCGCTCTAAGGTATGAATCGAGCAGCACCGACAAAAGAGCCTATCTCTTCCCACTGACATGAGCTGATTGCGGCGAAGCAGCCCTCCCTGTTGACGCCATGGCAGTTCTATATGGCTGCTGGCGGCGTGTTGCCGCCGCTCCCGCTGGTGTTTCTGCGGCCCGCGACCGCATTTGTGATAATAACGACGACAGCAACAATAGCGACAAAGACAACAACAACAACAATAGCGACAAAGACAACAACAACAACAATAGCGACAAAGACAACAACAACAATAGCGACAAAGACAACAACAGCAGCAACAACAATAATAGCGCCAACAACAACAATCGCGACAAAGACAACAACAACAGCAATAACAATAATAGCGCCAACAACAACAATCGCGACAAAGACAACAGCAATAGCGACAAAAACAACAACAACAACGACAGCAATAACAGCAACAGCAACTAAAACGACAGCAATAACAGCAACTAAAACGACAGCAATAACAGCAACAACAACAACAACAACAACAACAACAACAACAACAACAACAACAACAACAACAACAACAACAACAACAACAACAACGCCGATATTTGTTACCACAGGCCGTACTCGACGTCCGAAAGACGACAGCCAGATCGATGGAGTGAAAGACGTTCGTCCATCTAAGTGAACCGACCGACGGGCATCGGTTCTATTTGCTCATCATAGCAGCAGAAATGGGGGTGGTAGCTGTTCCCGTTGCTGTTTATGTTGTCGTTGTAGTTGTTATTGTTGTTGTCGTTGTTGTTGTTGTTGTTGTTGTTTTTGTTGTTGTTGTTGTTGTTGTTGTTATTGTTGTTGTTGTTGTTGTAGTTGTTATTGTTGTTGTTGTTGTAGTTGTTACTGTTGTTGTTGTAGTTGTTACTGTTGTTGTTTCAGAGCCCGTCGTCAGCATTGTCGTCGTCGTCGTTGTCGTCGAAGTTGTTTTGATATCGAGGCGAGCTGTTGCCATTGTAGGCGGCTGCTCCTTCCACCGCCACCGCTGCTATATTCGAGGTGTCTCGATTTACGACGAGGCCGTGTCATGAGGCCCGCTTACTTGTTTGATACACATATCAGCTATATGTACATACAATATATATATATATATATATATATATATATATATATATATATATATATATATATATATACGAATCGTGTGTATAATTCACACAGAGAGAAAGAGATTGAGTGATACAAGGAAAAGCGAGAGCGAAATACATTTCGAGAGAAAGAAGAAAGAAGGATGGAAGGGGCATACAAGCTCGCATGAGCTCATATATCCATGGAATCACGTGCGACAGAGTCGCAGGTTTTGTCGCAACATGTTTGACAAAAAAAAAGAAACAAGTGTAAGAGATAATAAGAGTTGTTATTATTATGATTACTATTATTATTACTCATCGACACTTAAGCAATAATAATAATAATATAAGCAGTATTGTAGAGGTGTACATATTGATAGTAAAAAGCCCTTGTTCAAAAAAATATTATTATCTGTAATTTTTCTAGAGGTTGGTTAGGTCGGCGGCAGGCGACACAGGCCGTCCGATCCTGAGACGAATGATCCGAGAGGAAAGAATAAAAGCGGCGCGAAAAAGAAAGGAGGAGAAAAATAAGTGACAAGGCGAGAGAGAGGAAAATGCGTCTTTTCTATTCGAAAAAAAGCCGATCGAATGAATAGTTGACATATATGATTATTGCTCTCTTCAATATAGATTAATGGCAAGAGAAAGAGAGTGCTCGTAGTGCTTGGAGTGCTGTATTTTTCAAAAGGCGTTTAGAGCCGTCGTTGACGGGTCGCGCGCGCTAGAGACAGAAAGCATGCTATAGACAAAAAAAATAGAGAGAGGGAGAGAGACGCGAGGGGAGAGATGATCCGTGCCGGGTAATGTGAAGCGCTTGCTCGAGAGCGACCTTCTTTTTCTCCTGCTCTTGGCTGGCTCGGCTGAAAAGGTTTAAACGAAACCTATAACCCATAGATGAACAACGTGCTGGCGTGCTGAGTGTGAGGCACCACCATCAAGCAAATCAGAGGACGGCATCAACCAACCAGCAGGGCGGGACAGGTCGAAGATAGAATGGTGTACGTGTGGATAGAGAGCCGAGAGAGAGAGCGGGCTAAGACGATGATTTTTCAACATCTCTCTTGTACAACAGTCTCTCGAGCGACTCTAACAATGTAACGGTGTAGCCAGCCACTTAATTGAGCATAAGTAGTACTATTAGACATACAAAGAAGGTGGTGGAGGAGATAGAAGAATAGCAAACAGATTGCATTTAGAACGAACAAGGGTAGCAAAAAGGTTGCTGTATCACAGCAGCAACAAAAACAACTACGACAGCTATATATATATATATATATATATATATACGGGTTAGAGATCCCGTGATCACACGTTCGCGCGGAGACAATTGTCCACTCCAAAGTGCTAACATAGCGAAGTTATATACATTACCCAAGTATCAAAAAAAAAAAAAACGAAAAACGAAAGAACTGAACAGAGCATGATGAATCTGGCTTAAACGTTCATACGTCACAATTTTAATGCTAGAATTATATATATATATATATATATATATAGCAGCGATCTGTAGAAAGAGAGGGAACACAGTGTGGCTGCTCAAAAAGGCCGCTAAATGCAAGTTCTTCAACTCGCAAGGCTTATTGAGGCTACACAACAACAAAAGTTTAGGCGGTTAACGGATCAACCATGGCTATAATTAAGAATGTTTTTTTTACGTTGTTTTTTTTTTGTTTGGAGGAGGTATTAAATGCAGTTACGCACTATCGCTACGAGTCTCTATCTCTAGCAGTGGGACTCGACCCCAACGATTGGATGTTACTCCGTTGAGACCCATACCCACTAAACGCACCTCCCCCTTAAGCTTCACTCTTTGATAGCCCAGATCTTCATTAAAAAAACAGTACTATAGACAATATTTAAGAATGTAGCGATGCACAAAATCACATACATAGCTTCTTATACATCTCTATTCATTCAATACCGTCTCTGGTATTGTCAGCATCAGTACATAATACAGACTTTATATATGGCCTGAAAGTTTGGCTAAATTAGCTTACAAAGGCAGCGGAACTACCAATTTTAGTTAAGACTGGCGTATTCCCTGATAAAGCACGCCGTGATAGCGATCGTACGCACGTACTCTATGTACTCATGTTTATTTCGTTAGAAGGAAGACGTGCTAATGCACAAAGTGCATTTCGGTGAGGTGACCTTAGGCAATAGGGGACTTATTATAAAGCGATATCGGCTGAACCTTAACAGTTTGCACACTCTGGGACAACTAATTTTCAAGTAGTCTAAAAAACGTATAAACTTCTTACTAACTAGTCAACAAACTCGCCCTGTCTGGGTGTGCGAGGCGTGAAACAGAAAACCTCCTACAGTAAGTAATAGTTGCCTGTCGAAAGGTAGTGCCCACCAAAACGATGTCTCAGCTTTGCATACTATTGCCGAATCAACATAAGCATTTCACGTCGCCGCGTGATATTTTAACGTCTTGGCCACGAAATGTAAATGGGTGCGCACTATGTAATGCATGTGTTGGCCAGTTGGTTTGTGGTGGTACCACGAGAACCTGCTCGATGTTACATTTACGACGTTGACTGCATGCACGGTTGCTTTGCTGAGTTCAAACTCGAATCCTCAACATATTTACCTCAGTAAAGAGAGCCTTCACCATCTATTTAGGCGCTTGGCGTTAGCTGCCATTTTATATATATATATATATATATATATATATATAAAGCTCGACTGGTAGCGATTCTCACAAGCCCTCGTGTACTGAATTAATCCTGTATCACTGTAACCCTACAATTAAACAACAAACGCATTTCTAAACATATATGCGTAAACACCGATATATATATATATATATATATATATATATATATATATATATATGCAGAGGCATATATAGTCACTAAATGAACATTGGGAGAATAACTTGTTGTTGATAGTTCTGTGTTGCGCCGACTACGAGCTGGTTTTCGACCGAGTGAGAGACACGCAGGCATGTAACCGACCTGACCGGTCAAGAGGCTTAGAAGATAATCTCTGTTTCGTGCTATGTGCGGCCAGTTCAGCTCAAATGGGCCTCCACAGTTAGCCTAGTAACGATTTAATGGCGTTATACGCGTTATCACCTCTCGGCCGCATTAAGAAGACTATATATTTATATATATATATATATATATATATATATATATATATATATATACAGGGTGTTGCAGGAATATTTGAAGCACGATATATGGAATTGTAGAGCTCGTTAAAGCAGATGTTTTTTCCAATGGAACATGGTCTCTGAGAAGTCTTGTTTCGGAGTGAGCGTGAAATTACTACAATTTGTGACACTGGTGTTTTTGCCCGACATAGGAGCACAAAATGTGTTGTTGCGAGACAACCAGTCTTCCTAGACAGAAACTAAGCACACCTTCGTGTTCGTGATAAAATTTTGCTCCCTCTGAAGAATATACAAGGCCGGTCCGCAGACGCAAATATAAAAACATAAAGGAAAATTAATATATATTATTGAGCTAATATTAAGCCTTATATATATATATATATATATATATATATATATATATATATATATATATATATATATATATATATATATATGGACGACCAAACTGTGAAAGGCGCGTCGTCATCGGCGTCCGTCCTGCAGTGGAGGCAGGACGCCGTATGTGCCATTTCCTATGCAGATACATCTACAACTCGCCGTGTCCTGCCAGAAATAGCCTCATGTAACACGTAGGCACGTGAAGGTTGTGCTTGACTTCAAAAACGTGATTTAAAAGTATGTTTTGGTGGGTCCCTCAGCAAGTGCATTAATACAGGTAAAAACTACTTGGAAGCATATATAGTTATTGCCTTTTTCTGTGCTAAACATGTCTTATATAGAGACCATTTATAATGTCAAGATCCTCTGTAGATTGACCGTAATATAGAGTGGACAAATATTCTAGCATTTAGCCGGTTGTCAAACCTGTCTGATTCTTCGAGCTATCGTAGTATCTAAAGTCAAACTGAATAGATTTAACAGTGATCGCTCACAAAGCCAAAAAAGGCTGGCCAAGCTCGGCGAAAGGTAAAGCAAGCAAAAATCAGAGAAAAGGGTGTCGACTTTGTACAGACTTTCTTCGTGGAAAGGGTGTGGCAACTGTTTGCAGAAAACCCTCGCGTAAGGAAACACGTAACAATGGAGCTTTATGATACCTGGAACTACAATTAATATCCAAGGTAGTAAGAGGAATTCATATCTAAAAAAAACAATAGTATGTATATAGTACATATTTTGGCATAATAAATACTTCACATGTAATTCTATATACTGTTACTATACTAGAAGAAATATTTATATATATATATATATATATATAGCAGACTCATTTTTATTTTTATTAAAATTTTGAAATTCTTAGAACTGTTGAGTTAACAGCTGTCTCCGCGCGAACGTGCAGTCACAGGTTTTCTAACCCAAGATTAGTTCAGTTTAGCAATGTGCACTGAATATCGAGCGACAGCCTCTGACGCAAGAATTCGAATGCCGTCAAATCTCCTGTCGAAAAGTTAAGGCTTTATCCCAACTGCTAAATCAGCTTGAGTGTAAGGGGGCCTCATACTGACTCGAAAATTGGTGCGGACAACCAACGACTGAGTATTTTCTGCATTTGTTCCTATTTCTCTCCCGCGGCCTCTTCCGACCTGGAAGCATGACTTAAACTTTTTCTTCGGGCTGAAATTTTGCCTACATTTAACATCCACGGATTTGCTTTTACACTGCTTCGTAAGACGAACCGTATAAGTACATATGTGCAACGGCGGGGAACGAACTCGTGCACCTATGTGCCTCCTCCTGTCGCAAAGCGCACGCGAGTGCACCACGCCACCGGGCTCGATCTAAAGCATGACCTGCTCGGTTGTTACAGGTTGCTTCCCAAACAAGCATGCGGCCACGCTCAATGAGATAAGGCTGTGACCAACTGTGACAGAAAAGTGTTCTGAGCCTAAGGGATCACCTTGCTGAAGGCCTGTCTGCGACAGCATGGCGTTATGGAGCATAACCAAACGTGTTTGTATGGTGAAACAGTAAGGGTGCCCATGAATGATGGCTCTAGGTAAATCGTCCCTACGGACGCCATTCAACGCGTTTCGGAAGCCCAGTTTTACCATGATCGTCGGCACTTTGCGCGATTTCAAAGAAGATGCACGAGCTCAGTGGACTGCTTACCTCTGTATCTCTCCAGGAGTAGCAAATCCGAGTTAGTGTTGGCCAAGGGTTGCTGCCATAGCATTCCTATTATCGTGACAGTTGATCTTGGCCGCCAGTCGGCGAGAAATAGGCAAGCCGGCATAGAGGGTCATCTTTCTTTTAGTGCAAACATCCTCGCTTCAAAGGTAAGTTGTAAAAGCTGAGCTTATGCTGAAGGTCTTCATGGTATTCAATTCATTATGTCGTCACGCAAGGTTGAAGAAAGCAATGTGACCGCCGGGGGTGTGGCTATAAAGAATACAATCTGACGGGCATTCGAATGCTTAAAGCAGAGAGTTTCCGTGTTTTCGTTCACAGGGCTACCCTATCCTGGGAGTTTACCAGCCTGGCAGCATCGGGGACATCGCCTTCAGAAAGCTTGAATTTTTCGAGTCTGGAAAGTTGTCGTCGTCCAACTTCTCTGCGTGATGCCATGATCTTGCATGATTTTTTGCCATCTGAATATACAGTCAATAAGAAACACTACTGAGAAATTTCAAAAATACTGCGCAAGAACGTCAGACGCAAGAGGAGATACAACATAGGAGATAATAAAAAAATGCAAGAACAACTCAGCTCGATTTCTAAATAAAGCGCTTAAAAAGTGTTTCGAAGGACTGGAAATAAGGTGGCATAAGTGCATTGCAGAGAAGGGAAGCTATTTTAAAGGGAACAACAACACTTAGAAATTAAATAAATATTTTTTTTTTATATATGTATCTGAACTTTCAATTTTTCTCGTATACAACTAGATCAACCCTTACATTAATGCACATATACATGTATGTCAAAGATTAGGGTATCATCAATAATGTATACGAGGCATACAACTACACATACTTCATAGCTAATAACAAGTATGCGAGGCAGAACATGACGCGTCTTGGTTTTATCATGGCATTTTTTTAACCGAATACGGAAAGGTCTCCATGAAAAGGAAGTTAGACGACAAAATGTGTTTTTTTAAAGTTTTTTGGGATTTTCCGTAAGGCTAATGCCCGTGTACGGTTTTTTTCATGTCACAGCTAATTTTATTCCAACTAGCGCGTATATTTCAGGGATAGAGGGATGATATAATATGTTTGCATATGGGGAACACAAGACCTTAACCGCCTAATGTAACGGGTAATTTCGCCTGTGTTAAAAAGTCATCACGGCATCATCTACGCAAAGGATATAATCGGCACATTCCACGCAAACGCCGAAACGTTGAGCTCAGAGATTTCAGATCCTGTAATAAACATCTTTTAGTCAACATCAGCTCCATTAGTAAATACGTCCTAATTCAGCTCTGGTAAGAAACACTTCCTAGTTAACATCACAAAAAAACACTGATGTGGTAATCAAAGTATGCACAGTAAAATGGTTTGAGTTCGTTCACAAACCGTACGCATTCAGTTGCAATCGAGTTTTTCGCCTACGGAACATCGTATCCAATGGTTGCAGTATTCTTAATATTTATCTGTATTCTTATATCTGTATTCTTAATAAATGCTAGTGATCCATGGTTGCAGTTGTTGTTGTTGTCGTTGCTGCTGTTGTCTGCTATCAGCGACAGCGGCTGTGCTTTAACGTTATTTTTACTGTTATTCAGGTCATTACTGTGGCCGTCTGTGTAGTATCGGTATCATTCGGGCTACGAATAGTGTAATTCATATTATGTGTTTGTATATTTGCTGTTTCTTTAGTGTGCAGCATCTCGATGCGGCATGCCGTCTTTGACACTAATATCGACTACTGTTTGAATGCATTGCCGTATGGCCATGCATTGTCATATGACGTCATTGCCGATGCGAATGTCTTTCGTTCATTCAAATTCGGTTGTGCTAAGCTTGCCATCGTTTGTGACGACAAAAGGCTACGATGAATGGTGTGACTTATTCGTCACTTCCATTGTCCATTGTGGTGGAATTTCCCTTTAGACTTTCACACTGCTAACTGAAACAGAAATTATTGTAGTGTACTCTGGTACGTGAACCTCGCGGCCGCTGAGTTGTCGTTGTTGTTGTTGTATACATATGCGTAGTATTAAAAAAAGTGTTATGTATAAGCCTCCTCTATGCCTTTGCACTTCGACAAAGCGTCTCTGGTAACGAATAGATTGAGAGGGAAACCGGTCCAACAGACAAAACAATCATGCAAAGGCTCCGACTTTGACAAATTTTCTGGCAAACATTCGTTTTTTTTTTAAAACTAACTATTTTGCTTAACAATATATATATACCAGTAAAGTGCATTTTCAAGTCTCCATGGCCATGCCGTAATGGACAGAGCCGCGCGCGCTCTACGCAAGCATGAGGAGTCGTTGTTCCTAGAAGCGTCCTCGACAAATAGCGAGTGAGTCATAGCCTATGCCAGAAAGACGTCCTTTGCCCTTTTGGAGCGTAAGTGGAGCCTTTCGCTACCAAGCGAGCGTGGGAATCTAAGTATGTCTGTGAAAGTCTATCATTGCACTTCAAACACGTCTACTGATTGCCGATTCTAGCAATATTAGCTGAAAATAGCGTTTCTTGTTTAAGTGGCTAAACTCGTGTTATAGCAGCAGAGAGGTCAGAAGCATAGAGTCTCTAATTAAAATGTATGCATTTTATTGAATTATATAGAATTTTTCTATTGCATTTGACGAGGTGATCGTACATTGTTGTTTCAAAAACTAGCAAATGTTGATATTAATTTCACAACTCGTCAGCATACCTTACCGGGCAAACATTTACAATCAAAGCCGGCGACGTTAAAACTGACCTCCCCCCCTGCACCACACGAGTATTGCAAAGATTCTACATTGGTAACGACGCAATACCACTAGTTGAATTTTTTCGTCAATTTAATGCGATTGCGACTCCTCAACTAGATTTCTCTAAACATATAACTGCCACCGTCACTCCTGACTCACAATTATGTCATGCCATATTTAATTGTTTCATTTTAAAAACCAGGATCTTTATGTGATTTGTACAAAAGTCTAGTTTTAGCCAAATTCTTTTACAGCAGCCAGGTATGGGCCTCTTATATGGCAAAGTATATAAATGCTATTAAGAGGGTACAAGCCAATTTTATCAGACGAATGTCAAATGATGTAATAGTCCACATAAAAGCGTATCTCTTATGTCAATACAAAGTTTACATCAACGAGGCGATCTATCGCTGTACAAAAAGTTGTGTTGTTTCGGAACTGACCAGACCGTATTTAATTATGTAGATTACGGAGTGGAGTAAATGTTAGATCACTGGAAGTCGCGCACTTGGTGGAGATAAACAACACATTATCATGGAGAGTTCCACGAAGTCGAAATTGATGGGTCATATGTATGTTAGCGTTATATTATGTTAAATATTTGTAGAATATGAAAAATAAATAATGTGTATATTAGGACACATATGACTCTTGAATAAAAGTGCAAATCAAAATATTGTTGCCCTTAAAGGCCTAGTTGACAGACTATATATATATATATATATATATATATGTATGTTTTCTCAACATAAGCTTATTGGAGATCTGCACTTTTCGTCAAGCGGTAATTCAAACATTTTGTCTCTTCAAAAAATCTTTTGCAGCGATGATGGCCTCGTCACTAAACAAATGGTGGGTGTATGGTGGCTTTCTCAAAAAACAAAAACAATTTCCTATTTTTTTCTGGGTACCTCCACAAGACATTAACAACTGCTTTGACTGCTGCTCCGATTCTGTAGTGCAATGGTTATTTCGTTATATTAAGTAAATATTTAAGTTTATTTCGTGTTTAGAAATCGACGCCAAGCGTTCTGTGGATTGCGCTTAAGCATTTGCCGACAAAGTAGTGACCCCGGCTAATATCCGAGGCGTGCTTTACATTTGGTTTGTGACTGGCGTTAATCAATTATTTAAAACATTAAATAAGTTACTGCCCTATATATATATATATATCACTAACTGCCATTGGAAAGACAACAGCCACCCTCCATTTTACAAGGAATTAATACTACGTTTGGTGATTGTAAGGCTTACGCCAACTTCACTCGTTGGTCGATTAGGTTACCTCCTTTGAACGTGAGAATCAAAACAAAGTAACGCCTACGGTAACTAGTAACCTGAATACCGCTAGCATTTTGGCCAAAAAAGGTAACAGTGTAAACAAACACCGTTACCACGACCAGTACTACTGCGCGGGTAGTAATAGTAAATATAGGATGGGTAGTGCATCATCAAACGCTTGCTCCATTTTCTCCCCCTCTTGTCTATGTGTATGCATATATACCTCATATATTTGCGCTATGAATGTTGTATCTCAATTCACACATAGATACACACACACACATATATTTGTATATATCCTATTGGACATCTCTATTTTACTCTACAGTCTCAGTACAATACTATTTAGTTGTTATAGTTTTAACCTACATCTTACAGTCGTATACGACTCGCTTCGAGCGGGCAATCGAGCCTGTAAGCTACGAATGCTAGGTCGGTACAGCTAGGTTAGTATTGCAGGTACAGCTACTTGGGCTCTTCTATGTAATGCCAAAGTAATACCGAGCCTGGGGGGGGGGGGGGTGAGGAATCCGGGTTTAGTGGGTTTGCGAATCTCACACTTGTCACGCAGGCTGCTAGTGGCGCATGTGCATCCTGCATTCCCGAAACCTCCCAGAACAAAAAAAAAAAAAAAAAAAGCTACTTGGGCTATGGGAGAGGTCCTGTTCGCAGTATTCGCATTACAGAACAACTACCGGCACTGACCAGCCTATTATATCAATCACCAAGCGACCACCGTTGTTAAGACGCGAAACTTAGCCGTCGAGAGTCGACGAAGCACGAACGAACGCCACAAGGATTGAGGAGGCCCATTTGCAGACACACCCATTGTTGAATTTGCTGCTGTTGCTGCCAATAATAATGATTGTGATGATAATGCCGATGATGGTGGTGGTGGTGGTGATGATGACGGTGGTGGTGGTAAAGGTGATGATGGTGACAACAACATTCAACATGGGCTGGACCTATTTGTATATGGCCTGGTTTCCATCATACATGCAAAAACCAACACCAAAAGACAGACAACGAAAAACGTCGTTTTTGACGTGGACATTATAGTAATAAAACTAGTCATCATAGGTGAGCTAGGACGTCTAATCCCACCACCCTCGGCCAGATTCCTGGGCTGTACTATGCAGACAAAGGACACGTGTAGAAGGGAACATATGCCTCACCTTGCTTTGCTTCATGTTTGTTTTTCGTTTTTCCCTTCTTCCCTCTCTCTCTCTCACTCACCGACACCCCCGCACAGACACCCCCTATCTCTCTGGAACGCTTTGTTAATCTCTCTATTGAACGTTACGTATCGCTATTGTTGGCTGCATTAGCTTTGCCTAGTTTCGACCTTTAGGCATCTGTTGGCGAAACGAAATGCGTTCGTGCAAAGAGGGGTCATCGATCATTTTCGTCTACTTAGTGGTGGGATTTGTTCGAGTCGTAGTCGCTGTTGGTTCGTCGGCCGATGTTGACACACTGCCGTATGATGACGTGATGATAATGATGATGATTTATACCACTCAACCAGGACGGAGGCTGTCAGGAACAACCAGGACAACGGCCGAACAAATCGCCTCGACTGAGGCCGCAAACGGAAAAACGTCGCGGTCGCTGTGTACCAGCTTTGCCCATTAAGAACGATAAATGACCTGCATCATGCCGATCTATTTTTCTCTACACCTCTCTTCCTCTCTCTCTCTCTTTCGCACTTTCTGTCTATTCTTTCTTTTAGCTCTGTAGTGTGAGGTTTCGTTGCTAGGTACGCTACAATTGAATTGAATGAATGTCCTTTAACTGAGGAGTGACAACTAGGATGCACTGTATCTGTTCACTACTCTCAATTTTTCTTTTTCTTCTGTCACGAGTGATGATAATAATAATAATAGTAATAATAATAATAATAATAATAATCATCATCATCATTAATATTATGATTACGATTCTCGTCCCTTATGACAGGTGTGAAAAAGTAACTGTTTGAGCGAGTGCAGTCCACGCAATTCTCTTACTTAGCTTTATTGACGGATAGTTGGTCTACATATTGCACGAAGAGGGAAAGCACACATATACATATTCATCAGGGTGCCAAAAGTCGAGTCAACGGAACTACTCTATCTCATTGTTGGAGGTGCTATTTATACATCATAATGTCTCCCGCAGAGTTTGCGTAAACTCAACGAAGAGGTTTCTTAGAACTTCTCTCGAACCGACCAGACCTTCATGTGGAAGCCATGTTCAGCAAATCGTGCGATCAGGTGTTTATTTCCATGATACCTAACCATGATACTGTATGCATGTACACAGCATATAGTGTACATGCACTATCTATGCATGTATATATATATGCTGCTTGATCTTTTGGCATGGCATGTTAGGCACTGGTCAGGCCGCCAATTTGCCGCAGTCCCAAGTGAAAATTCCTCTCGTAGTCTATCGCCGACTTGCGGAAGGCTCCCTCCAACGTTTTCCTTAAGCATACGTATTCTGTACACCACCAAATTCATAGAGAGTCTGTTTGCGAGGAACGTACATCTTCCACTATGAGCGGTGGTCTGAGCTAGGAAACAACAAACGTCTAGCAGACGTTTACATCTAATAATAGTTCTATTATATATATATATATATATATATATATATATATATATATATATATATATATATATATAGTATCATCATTCACATGAACATTTATTTATTGTAATAACTCACCGACGGTGGGAACATGACAATTGGGTCCCTGCGAACGTGTGCACGTTTACGAAGGGTCCAATGTAGGAACCAACCATCTCTGGAGGGTTCCCCGGACCGAAGCCGCGTTGCCCCGTTGCACATCCAGCGACAGACGCTGTCTGAGAAATTCGCCCGCTCGCCTATCACCGCTGGCTAGACCTAGTCGCTTCCCGACCTTCTGTAGCAAACCGCGAGTGGACGGACCCGGCCCGCCAAGTGTCTCGAAGGCAAGTGGGTAGAACCCGTACGGGTACCCGATGTTCTGGTATTTTCTTACCTTGCCTGCCTCGGCGAGAGCTGAAGCATATCCGACCCGGGCCGCGCCAGCACTAACCATTGAAGGGGCTAATGAGTCAGTAACTGTCGCGTACCAAACCAGCATGCAACCGCTCTCGAACGGGTTAAGGTCAGACCGTCGGGTCTCTTTCCGCCTTCCCTATCCAGTCCGACGGGTTCCAGGACGCACGGTAGGCCACTAGAGCGTAGGGCTCTGCTGAAGGTTTCGTTCAGAGCTTGGTGTCGGGCTCGCCTGCCTGCGCTGACGATACAGGATAGCCCGTGGCGTCCATCCGGCTGGACGGCGTTACCGCAGACGCAGGTATGAGCGTGCACAAGGTCCGTCCCCAAACGAAGTCCGACCGCGATTCTCACCGACTCGTCATCTAGGAGTGTCCCGATCCGAGCACAGGGTATGGCGTGGAGCCATGCGCCCGCCCCTTTAGAGGAGACGGCGCGCAGCTTAGAACTACGCATCCAAGCATACGTATTCTGTACGCCACCATATTCTAGAGAGTCTGTTGGCGAGGGACGAACATCTTCCACTATGAGCTCCACGGTCTGAGCTAGGGAATAACAAACGTCTAGCAGCCGTTTACATCTCATAATAGTAATAATAATAATGGCTAGCTCCCTCGACGAAAGCACGCACGATTTCGACCCCGACTTCCCCGACCGTTCACATGCAGAACCCAGGCGGGTGACCTCTCTCAAGTTATATCCTTCTTCCCTCCCTCCCGGCACGGCCCTATATCAACATGCCGTCCGCAATTAGCATCCAACAACGCCGGAGCAGAATACTGCTGGATAATCGCCGAACCGGATTTTTAATTAATATATATATATATATATACCGTCATCTCCTCCGCGCCGTCTCGCCACCGTTCCGTGTCCTGAAATCGTAGAAATGTTGCACTCCATTGCGTAGTTTGCTCCAACCACGTAGTATTTTTCAGATAAATTGTCTTTAACAATCGGAAAAGATTTGAATGTATTCTGAGTAAAAAATTGACGAACATGGCGGACGCCCCGCATCGCCAACTTTTCGTGCGTTGAATGAAGAAAGGACGTCTTTCCTGTTGTAGCTGCGGATGCGTTTGGGCCATTGTTTGTCAAAATGGTTGAAGTTGTTGGCAGTTCTAGTGTATCTCCAAAAGTTAAAAAGCGCTCTTATTTATCTACCATGGAGGCGCTAGGAAGAGCTGTGGCGCCACCAGCGGCCTCCTTCTTGAAGCTGCCAGGTCTGAGCCTCACCGTAGCTGTGAATATTAGCCTCAACTATAAATTTGCCTAGGAATGTTTGAGATTATTAATACTGTCTTCACTGTTGCACAATGCGAGCATGGCTACGTCGCAACCTATTATTTGTATATACCCAAAAAATTGGCATGGCATCTTCCCAGTCGAGCACATTCACGAAGCTAAAAAGTGACTTTTTGATATATTATGATGATGATCGTCGTTTCTTAAATCAATGAAGCCTGTCCTTGCATTAATTATTGAGAACGCGCTAGACTGTGCCAGCATATAAATGGGGAGTAATAGTTGGGAAATATGCGTATCACCTGAATGAACATGAGTTGTATGTCAGTTAAAGAGTTATTGATCACGTCCATACTAGGTACTTGTTAAATGAAAGCATGTACAACAAAATATGCAAACATTGGCATTGAGAACTATGTATTTATTAAAAAAAATGCGAATTGCCAATAATTGGCTGTTTTGCACATTTTTCAAAAACTTAGTACTGGCGTAGTTGCATAATTGTAGATTGTCATTGCTTGGGTCATCTCGTCGATTTTGCTGGTTGCAGGTTTCGTAACGTATAGTTGTTTACATAAATATGTATAATATTTATATACGATATATTGTAAATATCGTCGTACGCAAAGAAGAAACAATATATATATATATATATATATATATATATATATATATATATATATATATATTGTTTCTTATTTGCGTACGACCTTAGACTTTTTAGCTTATGACTGGTAGGTAAACACATAGAAAATCCTGGACAACGATAAATAATTGATTTTCTTGCGTTTTCCCTGGTTGTCCTTGTTGCTGGAACGCAGAAGGACAGTTCAAAGGGCAAGCAGGGCTTAGCAGACTTAACAGTCAAATGCTGGAATTTCCGAGTCGACCGGATTATATTGATAGTAACAATGCTAAGTCAACAACATTTTAGTTATCGAGAGATGCTGTACTTGACTTGGGAATTTAAGCCGCTAATACGTGCTATCTGTCGATTGTGAAGTCGATGAGCTAAGAAAATAAGACTACGCTGGCATCCGCTCTGGCTAGATCGATTATGTGTCCTTTTGCACGTGTACATTTAATCGGCCCGTGCAGGCTACTGTTGATACCTTATCGTCGCTTTTGTTGATACCCTACTTTACGATATTGGAGTAGATTATATTATTGATAGTGTGCGACTTGAATAATTTTGCAGTCGGGGGTAAGAATTGGTTTCTGCGTGTCACAGTACAAGAGATATATCGTACAACGGCCTCACGCATGTCAGAACGCGTAACATACAGGTAAATGGTATAAATAACAAGGCATAATGTAAAAAATGCCTGCGTTGATAATTAGTTTCATTTGTGCTTACTTGCTGTTGTTATTGTTTGCTTCTTTCTCATTGTGATTGTTGTAATTGTTCTTGTTATCCCAGTAATACTTGTCGAGCCCGATGGCGTGGTGGCATGCGCGACCGGAGGAGACACATAGGTGCGCGGGTTCGAGCCCCACCGTTGCACATTTGTCTTTATGGTCCGTCTATATGTCCGTCTATAGAGCAATGCGAAAAGCAGTTCGAATGGACGTTAAATGGACGTCTTGGCTGAGAGTCAGCCCCAAAAGGATTTTATTTTATCCCAGTAAATTAAGTAACTTCATTTTTGCGAGTTTTCTTCTATACGAGCATGTCGCATCCTCTGGTTCGTGTTATATGTTCTTCAGAAGAAGCAGAATTTTATCACAAATACAGCATCGTGCTTAGTTTCTGTATAGGACGACTGGTTATCTTGCAGCGGCACAATTAATGCTCCTACGCTGAACAACAACACCAGTGTCACAAAATGTTGTAATTTCACTCTCACTCCGAAACAAGACTTCTTAGAGACCATGTTCCATTGGAAAAATGTTTGCTTTAACGAGATCTACAATTCCTTATGTGGCCCTCGAAATAGTCCTGTAACGACCTGTATATATATATATCTAAGGATCTCTCCGAGTAGTTGTTTGCGTTGCCGCCACTCGAGGCAAGTAGGTGAGTCTAGCGTGGCATGTCTAGCATAGCCTCGGTGAACCCGAAATGTTGGGGGAACCTGGCGTCATCGGGCGTAATGTTTGAGCGAATGCCTGCACACCACACTGGCGTAATCCGCGCCCTTAACTGGTTGGCTGGTGCGTTTGCCATAGACCATACTGCTGCTGCAGCAGCGGTATCGGCCACTACAGTCCCGTTCGACCTGGCCACCGCCAGTGTTATTGCTGACAATGTTTTAGATAACACGTCGTTAGTACGCTCCCCACGAGTCCCCACGTTAGCTCACTGTAACGATATCATCTTGCGTTCCAAGCGCGAATTGTCGTAACCAATACACTAAAAGTAGTAGTAGTAGTAGTAGTAGTACTTGAGAGAGCAATGATGGTGGTTACGACTTAGACTGGTTAGAACTTACGTATGTACGTTTGGTTAGAACTTATGTATGGGTATCTCTACGGCGACGTAAGAACGCACGTATGTATCTCTACGGCGGTCCCAAACAAACTTCGTCAGAAGTCGAACGACCCTCCAGCCCGATGATCCCGCAGGCGTTTCGAACTCGGCCTCTGACTGTGCTTGCTGTCCGACGGGTTGGTTGGCGCTCGGGTAGGTGCAAGCAAAGGCCGGTAATGAAACGCTTGCTGAGAACTACGCGACAGTTGTTCTGGAAGAACGGCGCTGAAAAACACGGGTGAACTCTCTCTCTCTCTATGAGCTCATATGCCGAAAGGTGTGATGAGCACTGTTACAAACGTCATGCGACCACTCAACGACATCCCTTTGCCTCCCTCGAAAGCCTCTTGTAGGTATATCTAGACGCACCTACCTATCAAGGTAGAGTATAGGTCCGGTATCTATTCGTATCTAGGTAGAGTATAGTCGATCATATTCGTATCTGGGTAGAGTATATACTCCTCTGTGGTCGGCTTTGACGCCGTTCTAGAGCCTTGCCGACAAGCACGCCCTACAATGGGCATGCAGATGCAGCGTGTTGGCGAGACTATGATATAAATGTTTATGGGAATCGCCTGCAACACTGATGTCGTTAGGTGTTGCTTGGCATCCCGAGGTGACGCATATTAGGTAAACACGGATAATGACGTATTCCATGTGCACGAGCTCGGTCATTTCGAATAAAAAGTTACCGTACAAACAAATCGAAAGGCCTTGTTCCCTTCTCTGGCGATTCCCTGCGGTCTACGGTCCGGACCTCCTGGCTGTCACGCTGACTTCGTGACAGCGTGTGTACAAGCGGACAAGCGTAACGTGTACAAGCGGACAAGTTTTTCCTTCTTCCGAAACCCCTAACCACTGAGCTGCAAGTGTTTTTAGTCACGGCCTTTGTCTTGCAAACTTAAGATTTGAAAACAAATACCAAGCGTTGTAAGTCTTTTGCTTTCCAGTTTCTCTACGGGTTTTTTCGTGCCCACCCATCGATTGTCGTAGCAGAACGTTGCCATTGTTTGAACGAAGTACCGTGTCGAATATCGGCGAAGTGTCAAAACTCTTTGGTTCCTCGACTCACTGAAACAGCTCTGCTGTTTGTGTTCTATGCTATCGACCCTGTTTTGGTTAGAGCAACCGGCGAGAGAGAGACTAGTTAGCGTCACAACCAGCTCGCGTCGAAAAAGCTCGTGTCGAGAACTCAGTGCCAGAGCAACAAAGGTCACAATGGCGGTGGCAGGAACCAACAACTCGATTCCGTCTACCGCGACAATAAACAATCCTTAATCTCGTCAAAGGTTATATATATTTATATATAATTAAAGGTTATATGGTGGAGTGTATATACCCTTATATATATATATATATATATATATATATATATATATATATATATATATAATTAAAGGTTATTTGTGGAGTGTATATACCCTTATAGATTACGTATATATATATATATATATATATATATATATATAATTAAAGGTTATTTGTGGAGTGTATATACCTTATAGATTACGTATATATATATATATATATATATATATATATATATATATATTATAATTTTCGTGGCGGATGGCTAGGGCACTGAGAACTCAAAATGCTTGTGGCGCAGATGTCGGCACACACGTAACTTGACTGTTCTATGACTATCTAGGTAACAGTTTGTAAAATGTGAATATTGTAACATGTCACCGTTTGACAAAATAAAGGTGCGTTTGGTTTATATACTGTATATACAGTTAAGCAAATGTCCATATGTATAAATAAACGTACACATTGGAGAAATAACTGGCGCGACGGTTGCGGCTGTGACCACTCAACGAATGTATGTTGGAGAATGTACGGAGCATTAAGCTTTTCTTTCCGTTATATATATATATATATATATATATATATAAATATATAAATATATAATATATAAATATATATATATACAGGTAGTTCAATAAGTTCTTAGAATGAGCTTTTTAGAATTCGAATTTTGGCGCGCTTCCACCGCTATTAGGAACTGCAACTTGTCGACTGCTAGCACTCAAAATAGTATGGTGATTGGCCGTTGCGATTTCGTTTGATAGCTTTTCCCGTGCAACGTATCGGCGTGATTTTTAAAAATGAAGAAAAAAGAGTTTCGAGTGGTTATCAAGCATTTTTATTTCAAAGGTTGGAATGCGACCCAAGTAAAAATTGGGTTGGACGAGACGTACGGTGACTCTGCGCCATGTTTTGCCACTGTTTCCAACTGGATTAATGTGTTAAAAAGAGGTCGCAGGAGCACCGAGAATGAACTACGTCCAGGGGGCCCAAAAACGGCAACTGATGAGGAAAACATAGAGAAAGTGCAAAACATCGTTGACACAGATAAGCGAATGAACATTAAGGAGATAGCGGAGGCATTAGGAATTAGTTTAGGTAGCGTGCATTTTATCCTATACGAAAACTTGAAGATGAAAGAGCTTAGAGAAAAATGGCTGCCGCATTTGCTCAACCAAGGCCAAAAAAACGCGCCTGTTTTCGCTTCACAGCGAAATTTGGCCAAGATGTCGAATAATCCGTCGGATTTTTGGCGCAGATTCATGACCGTCTATGAAAGCTGGGTCCATTACTACACTCCCGAGACCCAAGAAGCATCTTGCCAATGGTGTGCACCTGATGAAGGACCTCCGAAGAGGGTGCGGACAACGGCAATGACCGGAAAGGTGATGGCTACAGTTTTTTAAGACCAACGTAGAATAATGCTGGTCGACTACCTTGAGAGCGGTAAAACGATCACAGGAGAATATTATGCAAGACTGTTGGACTGCTTTTAGCAAGAACTATCGTGAAACGGCCCGCTTTGCAGAAGAAGGTTGTCCTGTTTCACCAGGACAATGCTCCTGCACACAAGTCCCGGCAAGCATCGGCAAAACTGGCCCAACTGAGGTTCGAACTTATTGAACAACCTTCCTATTCTCCAGACCTGGCCCCCTCTGATTATTTCCTCTTCGAACATTTGAAGAATAGTCTCGGTGGAAAGCGTTTTTCCAGCAATGAAGAGGTTAAGGCTGCTGTCAATGCCTATTTTCAGTCTAAAGACGCGGAATTCTACTTAAGAGGTATGAAAGCTCTGAAATCTTGGTGGGAAAAGTGTATTGAGCATCTCGGGGAGTATATCGAATAAGATAGATTTAAAAACATGATTTGGAAAATTCTTGGTTTTCATTCTAAGAATTTATTGAACTACCTGTATATATATGTATATATATATATATATATATATAGAGAGAGAGAGAGAGAGAGACGAAAACACCGCGGCGAACAGGTAGACGACGCCTCTGAGCTGGGCCGAGTATAACCGAGTATCGACTGTAAAACGAATGGAGTGCGGATTTGTAAACAAGTGCGGCGCCGATTACCGTACACCGACAAACCGAGATACGGCCACGATCACTCGTCGCGACGCAACGCAACGCCGCCTCAGCCGCCGCCGCCGCCACCGTATATAGAGGCAAGTCGACGACCTAATAGAGACAAATACTAAACGAAGCCGGACGGGATGGCGGTTAGGCGCGAGAGAAAATGCGGCTGGCAGATTGTAATAAGAGCGATACAGAACAATCGAACGACGATACAAAAACGACCGTTCTGCGTGTATAGACAGACATCAGCCATACCAGCACACTGCATATGGTGGCTGTTGATGGCGCCCGACAGCGCCGAACGCCGTTTGCCCGTATTGGATTTCGACCTATATCGTAATAGTAATAATAATAATGATAATAATAATAATAATAATAATAATAATAATAATAATAATAATAATAATAATAATAATAATAATAATAGTGTTGTTTAGTTGTGGTAACGGACTTGTTCCTAAAAAAACATTTTGCCAAACTAGTTACCACGACATCACACGAGATTGACGCAAAGCACAGTTTTTTTTTTTTTAGGTTAGATGCTGCTGCCTGTAGTAGGAGAACCCGATTGTAACAAGAACGATGAAAACTATAATGATAAAAATAATAATAATAAAAATAGCGTAAAGGCAACATTTGTATGTATCGAACGTAAAATATAAGCAATGAGGCGTCACAGGAAAAATGCTTATCTATACGACATCTACGATTCCTTTACGTCATATCAAACTGAGTTCGAAACCCTGCATATATAAATATTATGAAAATAATTGTCTCTATAATATATATATATATATATATATATATATATATATATATATATATATATATATGTCACATTATCCGTAAATATCAGAAAGAAAACATTATGCGTCACCCGGGGGCAACCGAGGGAAGTAAACAATTGTGTTATGTTTATTATAATAAACAATTATAAATACTCTGGGTAGTTGACCGCTTTTCGGATCTAGACGTAATGGGTCCGATTTGGTGTGCACTGTGCAGCACACACACAGCGACATAGTAAGGTATCATCGGGCTGTCGCTCCGCCCACCGGGGTACCACGGAAAGTACGGAGAATTTCGGGTCACCATACGCCGCGCGCATGTTCATGCAATATAATGCTTCCAGTGAATTTGCAGGGGTTGTTTCGGCTCAACACTATAATTATTAGTGATAGAATCTCGCAATTATCACACACAGACCACATAAGTGCGCCAGGTTCGTCTCACACGCGGTGACTCATCAACTATATATATATATATATATATATATAGATTGCAGTGCTACAAGCGTTCAACTGTTTCAAAGGGAGTTCCTTGTTTATATTCCTAGTAGACATGTATATATATATATATATATATATATATATATTTATATAGAACGATCCAACCGGAGACGCGCATACAACAGGTAAAGCAGTATAGTATATTCCTTGCTACTATCCAGCCGGTGCGAATGAATTTCCTGTCAGCGTTCTCTTTTGCTTTACTCCACGCTTTCTTTCCACTCATTTCTCTCTCCTGCTACATAATTCTATCTCTCTCTCTCTTCGTTGCTTTTTCTGCTCTACCTTTCTTTTATGGAATTCAATTCTCGGAACTGTAGTACGAACAGACAGCAACTATGCTATCGTATCTATTCAGCCAATGGTGCTGTTGGACCGTTGCGTCGACGATGGCGCCAGCAAACACGATGACGACAACGACGACTCTATTAGCTAATTCCGCGAAACGCAGCCGGACGCAACGCAACTTCACCTGTTTGGTTCATTCATTCTTTTCTTCACTCACCAATTCATCCATTTATCCATCCAGTCAGCCATCTATCTATCCATGCATTCGTCAATTATGACCATTATGATGATGTCATTGTTATTATCATTAGTATTTTTATTATTATTACTACTATTATTACCCAAACTGACATAAGTGTTTGGGAAGAAACTCTTCGAGACGACAGAAAAGCCAACACCGACCGTCGTTCCTCAGTGACAGAGAGTGTCCTTGGAATAGGCAAGCAATACGAATAATATAAGCAATATTGTAGATGCTATATAAGTCATTTATTAGCAATTGTGATACACGTACATATTGATCAAATAAACCGTTGTTAAAAAAATGATAACATTATTATTATTATTATTATTATTATTATTATTATTATTATTATTATTATTATTATTTATTTATTTAATATGTCTTAGAGCAATACAGTTGTGAGGTGTGAATGTGTATCCTCATTATTTTATAGTTTCTTTCTTGCTGTCGTCAGCCCATCGCACCTAATATCGACGCGGCGTTTCCTCTGCAAACTGCCAATGAAAGCAGCTGCCTCAGAAAGTCGCCTGCGCGTGCATCTCCCGTGTTTGCTTGTATTCGATTACTTTAATCTTTAATAAATGTCCTTGTTCTTCTGCTGACTGGGCCCATTGTCTCCATTGCAATCGGCACGAAATTGTATCTAGACTCTAACTCTGTGTATTTACGCCACTTTTATTTTTGTTATCATCATCAGGTTGTTTTATTGACATGCTCTTTTACAGGCAATCTGTCACAATTTATGTCAAAGTCATATTTCATTAAAAAATACCTATCGTTGGATCACCTGCATCTGTCAAGTGTAATCACAATATTATATACACACAAACCTATATAATCTAATCTTGCACAATGTCGACATTTTACTGATTTAAAAACTAAGAACAATTGTTTTCAGCATTTACTTCCTTCGTTACACGTCTTCTAAAAACACCCCCCGCTCCGTATTTCGGAGGTCCTGCGAGAGCTCGTTCCATACTTTTGGCAGCATGCAGGCTAGACAATGCTGCGTTAAGGTCAACCTGCATCTGGGAACCCTGAGTTGGCCCTCATATCGCTGAGACCTGAAGGGGGTGAGTTGAAATTCGAAATCGCAACCTAAAGGTAGTTTGCCTTTAACCACCTTATGGGCAAGCACGGCTAAATTTAATTGTGCCAGCTGATCGAGTTTGAGTAGTCCGAGTCTGCCGTACCATGGCGACACGTCGTCCCGACGAGACAGACCAGTAATGGCTCGCTCCGCATTGTTCTGGATCACTCGCAACGAGTGCAGGGTTCCCGAGTAGGTTGCGCCCCAAATAGTGATTCCGTAGGTGAGAATCGATTCCAGGAGCGCCCTGTATACAAGAACCAGAACAATGCGGGAGACCTTGGCCTTCCTCAGACGGGCCAGCGATGCCACCACAGCACAGCAGACCCTGACGCTCGACCGAACGTGACTTTCCCATTTCATGTTCTCATGAAGCGTGATACCGAGACATTTTACTTCTCGACTTAGAGGGACAGCTGCACCGCCCACTTGAAGGAATATATTACCTGGGTCCAGTTTCAGCCTCGATGCCCGCTGAGGTGTGTGAAACAAGACGAGTTTCGTCTTAGTCGGATTCATGACAAGGCCAAACCGTTTAAAATATGAAATTGCCGTTTCGATACTTATTATTTATTAATATTTTTTAAATGTTACAATTGTGAGGTGTGAACGCGTACTCCTTGTCTTCTCCTAACTCCTAAATATTATTCCATGGAACCGACAATACAGCCGGCGTTTCCTCGGCACACTTCCTTATTATTATTATTATTATTATTATTATTATTATTATTATTATTATTATTATTATTATTATTATTATTATTATTATTATTATTATTACTATTTTATTATTTACACACATCTTATCTTTTCTGCGGGCCGGGTTGTCGCTAGTGTTGTTGTTGTTGTTGTTGTTGTAGTTAGCTGCAGACGCAGCCATCGCTGGTTCGTCATTGTGAACGGCAACGACCGCCGCGGCTGGCTAGCTGTGTTCTGTGTAGTTGCATTACTACACTGCTCCTGGCACTGCTGCTTGAATCGAACTGCGATAACTGCCGCTGCTGCTGCCACCCGCGTCCCGGTTATGACGCCGAATGACGTCGTGACGAAAGAACAGGGTCCCCCAGCCGGGGCTCCCGCCTAGGGGTGGTGGGGACTGGGGGTCGGCGTCAGGGCACATGTCCGTATTCGTCAGACCTTATCAGCAACGCGCAACTGCAATCGGCCACCAGCAAGCTAAAACAAAATTCGTCTGAACAGTGCAGACACCAACTGGCCTGACTATGGCAATGGTAGAGCAGCGAAATGGCTTGCCTCGATCATCATCACCACCAATAACGACAGCAACGACAACAATTACAAGAACGGTAACAAAACAACAACAACAACAACAACGATAACAACACACAATAATTTGTTCTTTCTACAGCTGTTGTTTCAGTTGCTGTTGATATTGTTGCAGCTGACGTTGACGTTTTCGCTATTATTTCTATTGTTGCTGTATTTGCTGGTGTTATTAGCTTTATTTTGCCAAATTGTTGTCATCACTTTGGAGATGCTTTTGTTGTTTTTTCGTTATTTGGCGTGGTCATGCGTGCGATATTAGTTTGATACCTCAGTAATTTTGGTTGGTTGCTCTCCAATCAGCGTCTCGCCAACCGGCCATGCTAGTAACAGCAAGCAAGCCCTTGCTACGATCGACTTCAATGGTAAGCTATTTTTTCCACACTTTGTGGTTTCTTAAAATTCGTAGGTTCTTTAGAACGCGCGGCCGGAACTTCGATTCCCATCATCAACGCCAGTACTTGGATGGTAAGCTATTTTTTCTACACTTTGTGGTTTCTTAAAATTCGTAGGTCCTTTAGAACGCGCGGCCGGAACTTCGATCCCCATCATCAACGCCAGTACGAGTGCAGTTTTGCGGTTCATTTGCTTTGCGTTCACTTGCAGGCGCATTATATAAATATATATATATATATATATATATATATATATATATATATATATATATATATATATATGCAAGCGGCAGCAATAGACCCACAAGCAACTGCCCTGTTTGGATGTGATGAACGCTTTTACCATCAATGGGGTGGATGATCTCCTGTCTCGCCTGCCTTTCTTTCGACAGTATAACAGTATCTGCCTTCTTCCTACGTTCTTACTTACCGTACCGGGACATTTTTCACGACAATAGGCGTCAAGAGCTAACGTCAGCTATGTCGTCAGCTTTTTCTGCCTTGTCTCGGGTTTGCTTTGGAATTTCCATCCACACGAACGGATGGTTTGATCAAAGAGGCTCACCCTGCGCTGCATCGGCCATGGCGCGCGGCCACAATACATCGCATTGTCAAGACTTGCCATGACTTATATATATATATATACTTATATATATATATATATATACACTGCCGAAAATAATAGATAAAACGGCAGCAAACACCAACGACAATAATAACAACAACAGCTGAGCAAAGCGCAGACGTAAAGTTGATGATAAACTATTACGGCATTGCCTTAGTTGGCGCAGCTATGCACGAACAAGTAACGTAGAAGCAAAATCGGCGTTTAGCTGCTAGCGAGGCGTTGCCGCTCTTTCAAGCGAGGACTCTTGTCTGATCTCGTTCGTATATAGATATATATATATATATATTTATTTATAGTGGATTGGCAAATTCTAGTAACTTAAAATTTAATAATCGAACCAAAACCCCCGCGTCTTTGGACTTGTTTTGCTTAGATGCTCCATTAACCAGTTACACAAAAACCAAATTTCGCGCCAGTCGGTTGCGACGTCTTATGTTTGAGCTTGGTTCAAAGAAATGAAGAAAACGAGGTTCGGCGATTTTTGAGGAGCAGATAATGCATACAAGCATATTGTTTATTTAGCAATTACTTTCAGAATGGTACATAATTACAATACGTCTTTTTATACAATTTGAACACTTTAGCGACCGTTCCACGGAGCGAAAAAGTGCAAAGACCGCCGATGTGTCTGGCAGCTTGCCGCGTGGTATTTAGCGCACATCTGCGAGCAGAACCGGCAACGACATTCATCGCCAACTCCTTGGGTCGAACATATTAAGTAATGATAGCCATGCACAATAAGTGCCACAACATGTCGACTAGTGCATGTAATTTCATCTTAAAGCTCCCTGGCGAGATACACATCTAAGTGCGCTACCTGTGACCAGAGGTCACGGTCACCTTTCCCTGCCACTCCAATAAGCATTTCTGAAGAGGTCCTGTAATAGGCGATCTAAGTCCGACCCTAATTGTTTCCACTGCCTGTCCGCAGCCTAGTAGGTACACGAGACGGTTTCTTGCAATCAGTCATATTTATTTCACTCAAAAAAAGTACGTACGAAATGGTCCATGTTATTATTGAACATAATTAATTCTTGTTTTGCCGTTCCACCGAGAGAAGAAGCGCAAAGATCTTCGTTGCAGTGCCCGACAATCAACCGCGTGGTACTTAGCGTATTGCTGCGAGCAGAACCGACAAATACACTGAGTACTATAGCCTTCATGAAACTCCCTACGGGAGCACCCGAGGTGATGGAACCCTTGTACGATGTACCTGGTCATGCCTGCCATCGCAGGCCACCCCTGCCCACAACCAAGGAGACTTAGAGACGTCGAGCGTTCTTACCTACGTCGCTGCCTCCGTGACTTTGCGTCGCCACTCTCCCAAGAAATGGATAAGTGGCTCCCTAAGCCTAAGCCGAAGCATCTCCATCATCGGCGCACAGTCTGACAATACATACACAAAGAGGCTTCTCGCATTGATTGAAAGGCAGAGTACTCGCATCACGTATAGTGTAAAACACTTTTCAAGCAAATTAAGGTTCGCTTGAGATAGGTGTTGCCAGATTCTGTCTAAACTATACGCCAACTTTGGTAGAGTCTTTAGCATAAACAAGCGCACTGCCGTACCGACGGCCAGTCTCCGACCCCTCCGTAGAGAGCTGCCAGTGCCGAGAAACGGTACCTGGCCGTCTGCAATAATCAAAGGACACGGCTTAATATATAATGTGAAGCATCTTTCTAGATGCGCAAAATTTGCCCCTCAATGACCCCACACCCTACCAAGGCTGTAGTTCAACATTGGTACAATCCTAAGCTCAAGCGGGCGCACTGCCGCACGCAGTGACAGTCGTCGAGGGTCCCTTACCTCTGTGTGAATATAGGCAAAAGCCGACCGACATCTGTGGCCGATGTGCTGGGTAATGGTCGTTCCCGTATAGTGCAGTTTCAAACCCAAATACGGGAAAGAGTTGACAAACTCCAGTGGTTGGCCACTGCAGGATATGACGTCTGCTACAGTCAATCGGCTCCACGGCGAAACTTAATGGCTTTTGTTTTCCTCGAATTTATTTGCAATCCCTTACGGTACAGGTAAACCTCTACGTCGCCGAAAATTTGAGAAAGGCCACTACTTTGTCATCCACATACATAACGACGACAGCCTTTCTAAACTGCTCCCGCATATAGTAAGCTAGATCTGCGATGAGCAAGGAGAAATCCAGGCAACAACAACAACAACTGACAGCAAGGTCCCCTTAAGGGGTCTCTACGTTTGGGCTCAGCTGCAAGGTGAACTCGTCTTTACTTCAAGGCGGTCTTCACGAAAGAAGCTGGAGAGCACTCGTAGGAAAGGACCACCTATTCCGGCATATCGAAATGAATCGACAAGTAAGTGACGGACAGCTTTGTCGAAGGCCCTTGACAGAATTGATAAAAACGGCGTACCCGTGAGGAAAGGAGCCGAAAATAAAGGAGCAACAAACTTGCATCAAGTTCTGTACTAAAAACCAAATAATATGCTCTAAAGAGGAGGAAAGGTTATAAACTGCTTGTGGTGGTCAAGCAGTGTCCCTAAACACAATGTATACGTGTTACCGTTGACTTCCCGACGGACGTGAAAAGACCGAAGATGATCCCCGTTTGGGAAGGCCTTCGATGTCAATAACAGAAGAAAACGTTGAATAGGTTAGTGATCACGTGCTCAACAATTGCCGAATTACTAAGGGGGGATGGCTCAAAAACGGGAAATATCTATATAGGAGTCTTAACCGATATTTTATACGTCAGGAGACTGCCAGCAAAGTTCGTTACACAAATGTTGAATTTCCAGCAACTGAACGCCCTTGGGAAATGTCCGAATTAAACCATTAAGTAGTAGCAGAAGGCCCTGGATGGCTTTAGAGTGATTACAGGATACAAGTCACGAGTATATGGTTACAACATCGGGACCAAAGCCCAATCTTCCCAGTGGTGCTTTCAAGGAGAGGGTCAATCGAAGAAATTCTAACAAAGCATATCCAACACTATGTCCATTCGACTGTTTTTTTCGTTTACAAGGTAATCATCTTTCACGAATCTTTGTCACCTGGGCACGTCCCCGGGCATTTACGTCCGACGCAAGAGGCTTGAGCTCTCGGCAAGCAACCCTTGGAACCTCCATAACGAATACTCACCGGCACACACATAGTTACTGATTTCGGATCATTTGATGAAAAATTCGCTTTCTATATTTCCGCAACCTTCCTGTTCGCCGGACCACACCCAATGCGAGTTTTTTTGCTTCCATGGATAAAACAACTTAGAAAGGCAACGTTTTTCAGGAGCAGCTTAACTCCATTCCAAACGACGTGTTTAAAAATGTTTCAAAAAGTGGTAAAGAAGGCGCAACGAGCGGACGGCAGCTAATTTGAAGGGAACAAAAACACTTTTGTTTTATAAATATTTATCAGGAATATTCCATCCGCTCTCGTATACATAATTAATCGTCGAAACAGTCACGGAAAAGATGTTCCGTGAACGCACCACAATTTTCCCCTGTTGTTGTTCTTATTTTCCTCCTCCTCCTTTGTGCAAGTGCCTTCAGGGAAATTAAGTGTTTGGATCCTTATGAATCATATTATATTATCATAAAGCTCATCGTTTGTGACCCTTTGTGAGCTTTTGTATTCGATTTTGATAATTATACATCTCATTTCACTTGGTGCCCTTATTTATACGCGTGCCGGTTGATTTCTTTCCGTATTCTCGTCAAAATGTATAAGAAAAGCACATAAATCACCGCGGCTGACAAGCATATTTTTTGGAGATTATTATTGCATCACCTTTTGGTTTGTTAATTACACTACATAACACGTATTCATGAGTCTCGGAAACGGCATTCGTTCCCGTTAATCTTGTAACGTAAATCTCGTACAATCCCGTTAATTATTTCTTTATATGTCCCATAAAGCAACATTTTTTTTCTGATTCCAAATAAGACATTGTAGTACAACAGCGTATTGGATTTCCATTGAATATAAGCTTTCTATAATTTACCATTCATAGATAGTACCGGGTTGTCCTATATACTGGCAGTGTATTCATCATAGATAAGGAACGGGCGGTGTATAGTTGTCTGTTTGTGTTGAATTTCTGTCTGGCATAATTGGTGTGTCAAGGATTAACAGAATTCAGATCGCTTCAAGAATAATATCTTAGATAGTCTCGTTAGAACAAGACCAGCAGTAGTGAAAAGACATTATTATGGGTTGTATGGTATGATATATAAAATCAAATCAAACACACATTATATAACAATAATATGTACAATATATAACAAGGCGGCTAATTTTAGGAATTGTCCTAACGAAAGGCTACAGTTGAATGTCCGGGCAAAAACCTGGACATCAGCGATAGTTGTGTATCTATTCAGGTGCTCTGCCGGTCTCAGTGAACTGCTTTAACAACATTGCTACCCACGTTAGCGCCATAGTCAGCTTAAAAAACCGAAATACGATAATTTGCCGCAGAGCGGGCAGTCTTTGCGAACGATCCACATAAATATGTTCAACCTCGTACAAAGTAGCAAGCAGGTCAAGTATAACAGCAGCGGACAGAGGATACTTGGCGGTGCTTAGGAAAACAGAGCCGCTAAAATTAAAGCACTGCCTAAACTAGTGGCCGCCACTGTTCAGAGACCGATAGCTCGAATAAGTATAGTATTAATGGCCGGGAAGTCAAGACGATCCATAGCTCCAGAACGAGAAGATCGTAAGAACGGATAGAAACAGAGATATTTGCCACGTGCATGCGGAAACGGCAAAGCTGGCAGTGGAAAGGATCAGGCTAAAAGCAATTACGCCACATCTCCTCAACAAAAGAAGTCGATGATGAAGTATTCACAATTTTTAGATACCAGAGGCCGTTGTTGTTCATCAGGAGCCTAAGATCACAAAATTAAAGGAGTTTTTGGGAAGGTTTTTCTCTCCGTTGTTTTCCCCTCCGTTTGTTAGGAGAACATACATAGGGGCCGCTTCTAATGTCAAGTGAGGAAATTGCTGGCCCTCCTACGCACATTGTAAGTGCTCAAATCTGGCACGGCTGGTTAGCGACTGTACGAACCTAGGAGGGCACCGGACACAACGAGAAGTATTATACAAGGTGACTACAAGTAGGAAAGCTTCCAGGGCCACTGCACCAACCGCATAGCATACACTATTGGCAGGTATACCGATTGTGTGGTAAAAGGCTAGTAACAAGCAAATTGAGTATAGACCTTGCAAACAAGCTTTCTTAACTTTAGAGCTTTCAGACGCTATACCGTTGTATAAGTTTGGGTCTCGTCTGTCATCACCATGCTTGACCCTAAATAAAAGAGAAAGCCTGGCGATATGCCGGGCTCCCGGCATTTACCCCCTCTTCATGATCTCGTTGAAGAAATCACAAAGATAGTTTGCCAAAAGTGGCTCAGACTGCACGCAGTGCTCATAGTATACCACCTGGCCTAGCCCCGCACTCTTTCCCATCCGAAGAGATTGCAAAACCTGACTTGCTTCTTCTACGTCAAGGGACCGATTTATAGTATCCTGCTCCATTGTGAACGAGCGCTCACTCATTGCCAGGCGTACCGTCTCGCAATTATACAGAAGGCCATAGAAAAAAGCAAGAAGGTAATACAGAGATTCGCCGCTGGCCAGGTGGTTCGCCCCCCTACAAGGCCGCACAACGTAGGCTGAAGGCTTGCGTTCCGCTCCTTCGAGCAGTCGGATTTCCTCCCGTAATCACATTTGCGGTCATAGCATAGCTTTATGTAAGCTTCTCTACTGTTGAAGTAGTCAAGCCTGCGTCTGGCTAGCAGCTACTGTGGTGCATTTACCCTTGCTTGGCACAAGAGCTCGAACACCCCACGGTGGGCACGGTGGGCGAGATAGCAAGCCAGAAAAGACCACTGTCGTGATCTCCTCTGCCACGGTCTCTTCCACCTGACTGCACTTCTCATATTTTTCTCTAGCAGTTTACAACCAATATCCACATCACAGCCCACCTCGAGGCTATCAGCACTACACAGAACACGGCAACCTGCCAGGCCCAGCATACACTTCAAGATCTCCCAGTCCATCAGTTGCGCTGCCTTTCTGCATGCGATGCTTTGTTTTGCCGCTCCTCCTCCGTTGAACAGTGACAAACCATTCCTCGTCTCCTGTACCACTTTATGCATGCACCAGAATAACCCTGCTGAATCGAGATCAACCAACGAGATACAGAACAAAATTGAGCTGAACTCAATGACTGGCCCACTCTATCCAACATAAACCGTTACCAAATTAGGTTAACATGCAACGGCCAAGACATTCGTACTTAGCACACAACCGTCTAGGTAACATAAGAGATAAAAGATACATTTGCGCTCGCATTGAAACGTTGCGCTGAAGCTGGTTCACAGCAAAGAATACCACATAGTGTTGTTGTGGTGAACTCAAACTAACGTTCTCCGGGATAGAGAGAGGAAAGCTTTGACTGGGCTTGAGGCAATTGCATGTATTGAACGTAATTGCGAGGGACAGGCTGGGTCGGTCTAAAGTGGTCATGTTCAGTGCAATATCCGCCTGGTGGAACACATCGTGCGACATATGTTAAAACCATACGTTCAATCGAGCTCTAAGGACAAAGCCGAAGTCGAAAATAGGCGCGATAAAACTCTAATGTAAAAAAAGCTGAAAACTTTAATCAGAAAAAGCGTTGATATAATAAGCGACTAATATATGGATTGCATTATATTAGTGAAAGTCATAGCATTCATTGGATAAACCCACTTTTATGGCCTATGCATCTATGAGAGGATCTCTCTCACCTAGCTATCTTATCACGACATCGACGATATGCCGTATGGCACAGGATTTACAATATGTAACTAAATTATAGCTTATGTAGTTTTGAAGATAGTCCTCATCAAAAAACCTTGCAAGGACTTCTAACAACACCTAGACTAGTCGTAAAGCTGTTACCAATAAATGGCATAAGCCATGATCCAAAACCTTAGGACAGTTGTTAATAGCCATATGAAGATAACTTTTAGATTGTGCAGTACCTACCTAAACTTGGACTTTTTTTGGAAGGTTTCGGGAATTCAGGATGCACATGCGCCACTAGCAGCCTGCGTGACAAGTGTGGGGCTCACAAACCCACTAAACCCGGATTCCTCCCCACCCTCCCAGGCTCGGTAATACCTGGCATTTCCTCAAAGCCATGGGAGAGGCGTCTCTGCCATTTCTCCTTAATTCAGATATGTCTTCGTCTAACTTTCTGCATATCTAAATGCATCCAGACAGCGAGGCCAAATGTACACCGTCCTGAAGGGGTACGTCAAGAGCTTGAGGGCCTGGCTGCACTTCCCCTCCCACCTCCCTCAGCTCCTCGTCTCGACCACTCTCCCGAGGCTGCCGCGTGAACCTCTTCCGCCTAGCGGTTTCCTTGGCCGTCTTGAGCGTCAAAATTGCGTCGAACAGGTCCGTCGCTTCCTTCCGACACTTCCGTCGAGGTCATCATATAGCAAACCACCTTCTTGATGGGGGATCAAGATTGTCCATGTCGCCACCTTTGCCTTGATATAAACAGTAACGGCCTAGTTTCGCACCAGAATCTGGCCAATTCTGTTTTAACAAGTACAATTTGAACAAGGTACCCAGTGTGCACTCTGGCTTGCCACGGTGCAGCAGAACCCGTCGAGCCAACTGTCTCACATTGGGACTTTTTCGTCAATTCAATCCCCTTTTGCGCCCCGAAAGGTGCATTCGTGAGGTGCAATTCCAGCGTACCTGCACCACTAAAGCAGCGCATGAAAATTATAATTCATGGAGAGCGCTATCAACTGCCGTTGTAATCGTGTCATGCTTAATCATGTTATACATGATTTCTGTTTGCCGCCGGCAAATAAATTATACATGGGATTGTTGCCCCGTCCATGTATTTAAAATCATACATATGACTGTTTTAGGCGTGGATTACATTATTATTATTGAGCATTGCATATCTGTTGGAGGCCCATTAATCGTAAATCTGTCCTTGCTGGATCGGGCGTACAGGTTGTGCGCTTGCAGTCGGAGAGTTATTATATATATATATATATATATATATATATATATATATATATATATATATATATATAGGGTAGTTTGTTTTATTGACAAAATACCATATATTGTATTTTGTCATAATATACGATTTACAAAAATCTAATTGGAGCATACAATCAAATGGTATGTCGTGCACTGCCGACCGCAGCCAAGTACCTGGTAGCCAGATAGTGCACAGACTTTATGGTGAAAGACAAGCGCAGCAAGCAAAAGAGTAAGATGGCAAGATTCTACATCGGCATTCTCCACGTGTCTGAGGTTAAGCGCCTTAGTGTGAAGCAGATTGTCGCTTTGTAGCAAAGTCTCTGTGTAAAGAGGAGTTCCCGCCGCTAGATAGACAAGCTGGTTGCGGCTTGTTCTGTAAACACGCCAGGGTGCGTTTGAAGTATGAGGCTTCAAGTCTAGCGGGATCAGCAGGGTTCGCTGGTTTGATGTTAATTCATATAATTTGCATCCCATACCTTTCTGTGGGATCTATCCTTAGACCAAATAGCTGTAGATCTTCTTGTAGACGCACTGGCATTTGTGTATTGTGAAATGACATAATACCTTACTTACAAATTATATTACTTGACATGTCACGTAAAACACAGCCCGGTGGTGGTTAGTTCGACACCGAAGTAAGCAAAACGTTTCACATACTTGACAGAGTTTCCCAGAAGATGAAGCCCATCAATGCTAGCCAGCCTTTGACTTTTCCTGAATTCACAAGTTGTTTGTAAGCGCCACCTGGGTGTAAAAGCGGCATCTGGGGAAAAAGGACCAAATTGTCGGCGTAGAGCACACCTTGACAAACTTCTGTCATTTATTGATTACTGATTATTGATGGAATCTACGAAACCAATACAGATGGTATGGGGAAGGCCAAAGTGTTCCCCCGAGCCACCTCCTTTGTTTGAACCAAAGGTTCGTCCTCGGGCACCCTGCCGTCTAGAATAAAAATGCCTTGCTTAAGGATTGAGGCAACTCGCAGGAGAAATATGAGCGAAACTCCAATTTACGCCGCCACATAACCAGCTTCCGCAAAGCTGCTACTAAAGGCAGATTTTAATTCCACAGAAAAGCGTAAAGGAGTAACCGTTTTAGGCGGAGAGTCGACCGAATATCGCAGAGAAGCACGAGTCCAGTCGTCGACTTTCCTCTACTAAATCCATGCTGCTCTTTCTGCGGCAACCATCACGACGCCGAAAAACGCCCCCAGGGTATGCATATATTTTCTTCGCAATGCCACGCTAAGACGACAGAAAGAGAGTAGGTTGCTTCTTCCTTTCGCAATGACCCTCAAATTAATTTCTCTCTAGGATGGTATTAATGGCTGCGTGCATCTGCCCGAAGTACGTCCATTAATTTAACTCTTCGACCCTCACCTAGTGAAATCCACAAATAGAACATAACAAGTGGTGCCTTGTGTCATATGACGACTACTATTCATACCATTCCATCGCATCGGTTCCTTATGAAATGCAGCATTTGTATAAGCAACCTCTTTTGTAGCTTCCGCCACCCTACTGCCATAGTCATTCCCAAACAATGCGAGAAAGACACAGTCACTTGTGACTCTGGCCTAATTCTAATTGTTTTTGGTGACCAGTAGTGGCCACCACTGCTGGCCCGCAACCCACCTAGCAGGTGCACAATTCGGCTCCGTGCCAAACATAGAAGACAGAGAGCCCGCTTCGTGTATACTGAAAATCACTTATCGAGTTGTGCAACGTTTGCTACTTGGCAAAATTGACAGCTTTGACTTTCGTAACTTTACTTCAAGTTCCTTACCGTTTAAATAGACTTCATTGTCTTTGACAATGCGTCGCATGGCCCCAAGGCCGCACTGTGCAACTACGACGTCATCCGCATACATTATAACAATTGCGTTTCTAAACTCCTCCCGCACATAGCAGGTTAAGTTAGCAATCGGTGAGGCAAACGCGAGGCTGCTGCGCAGAGTTCTACGGCCTCTTTAACCAGCTTGTACATATATATATATATATATATATATATATATATATATATACATCCTAAAATATACACAAGAAAAGTAAATATATAAGACGCCAGTTGAGACTTCGCGTAGCCCTTTATCAATTTATGTTCTAGAATATAGGACCCTGTAGAGTTTAGAAGTAAAACACCGATGTAAGGCGCATGGCAGAAAATGTAAATATATATTTAATTTGTTTAGAAAATGATTTGCATTTATATGATGGTTAACACCTACCTATATATATATATATTAAATGCAACAATCTATTTTTTTCGAAGCTCCTTAGCGTCCATCATTGGCAAGGACTGACGATGCGTTTGGCAGTCCGTCGTGATACTTAGCGCATTTCTGCGAGCAAAAGTAGCCGCGGCACTCTTGTACAGTGTAGCTTATCTATGCTTTCCGCAACTTTTTCCTTGCCATTTCCGCAATTATTTACGAAAAAGCTCAGTGGCAAATGACACTTCAGCCTGATTTTTATCGTCTTTCGCTGTTCCTCTGGTCAATATTGCCTCTCATTGTAAGCATTCTTGACTCGTGTCCAAGAGCGCCCAAACCAAGGTGCCCTGATGGAAAGTCTAGTGACTGGCGGCCGGCGACATAACCGTAGCACACGCAGAAATGCCAACACAGAAATCAGCCTCCAATCCAGAATGTGAAGTACATGCTTGAAGTTTCATCGACTGTTGCAGATTATTAAATTGTACTTCTTCTGCATTGACAAACGTACGTGAGTTGAACACATTAATTTGATCAGAGCAGATATGTGTTGCTCAACAGTTCTATTAGCCTATTGGCCTTTCTCTCGGTACCATCTGTACGACAATTGAAGTCACCGCAATCTGCCACTGTGGGCAACCCTAGGCTGAGGCTTGCCACTGAGCCGCACTGACAGCATCGGCTATCTCGAGCTCGTCGTATTGAGGTGGCCGCTGAAACAATGCGAGGTTGAATTTACCTTAAGTAAGGTAAGCGTTAACTCCCACCTCGACACACCCGACTCGCATGCTTGTAGCCAAACTGACCTTCAATTCATCGGTCTACCTTGACCCGCATGTCCATTTAATTAGACAAACGTTCTTGTGCTAGTTCTATGGGCCCATATAAACTCTCGGGATTCCATACCAGTACTTTGCAAACGCTATTAAAATTGCGCAGTTCTTACAGAGGCGACATGCAGTTTCCGCGCACCTGTAGAGCCGCTAAACCGTGCTCATCGGTAATTCCTAGACTACCAGAGCGAAGCTTTTAGCCATAAACCGCGAAAAACGCACGCGAGTGGGCCAACAAGAGCTTTTGGAAACACTGACATAATCGTTGTCATTGTCGGCAACACGGCAAGACGAAATCTGCCCTAGAAACACACAGGTTTCCAAACGGCACACGCTCCAACTTGCCTTTCGGCTAGCCAACCACGCATCTGCACTGCCGACGTTGATCCGCTGAAAGCCTCGACACGGAGGGCCTTTATGACTAACAGTCGATGTTCACACAGCGAAAGCTCACCCAGACCACTACTACTACTATGTCAGCATTTCCCTTTTCTTCCTTTCCGCGCGCGCAATGTCTCTCACTTCGTTCGGCGGTTGGTATAGCTCAGAGGTGCGGCCTACCTTGACTCCCGGCCTCCTCCTCCGCCGCCGCCGCAGCCATCCTTTTCCGGGCTGTCGGCGAGCCTCGGGCTTTTCGTGGCGTTGAGCCCGGCGGTGGCGTGGTGGGTGCATTCGCCTGCGCCTCACGACCGGAGGAGACACTAGATAGGTGCGCGAGTTCGAACCCCACCGTTGCACCGATTTGTATTTATGGGGCTCCGTCTATGAAGCAATGCATGAATGAAAAGCAGTTCCGTGGACGTTAAATCCTGGCTGTTTCCACAGAGTTGAATTGCGCCTTAGCTGTACCGTTTGTTGACAATTTGTGTCAACATTGTCGGCGCCGGCGCTTTTTGCTGGCTAGTTGAGGTCGTGACGTCACTCGATGGCGCTGGAATGAACGGGCAGTGCCCGCCTCACAAAACGAACACTGGATCCATTCACACGAGCTCTTTAATGCGGAGCTGCTGGGAGTCGCCCATCTTGGATCAAAATGTTTACTTTTTTGTACACATAAGAGGCAACACTGACAACTGACTATACCCATAGATCGTTTTCATCATGCACGATGCATACACTCGGAAATGACACAGTTCGCGGCAGCATCCTATGAGTATTTATGAGTCATCTTAGACAAGACTTGGCGGCCCGCGGACGAAACGCAATTTCTGTGCGCTCTTCTAATAACATATAAATTTTGCCTTAACGTTTTAGCAAAGATGAAATGGGCAAGCTAGGCAAAGCGCTTTACTCACACTAGCGGAGATTCAACATCACCGACGGCCAAAGAATAGAAAGATAGAACTTACCGAGTGTGTTAGGTGAAGCGCTGAAGGATTTATTATAGCGTAAGTTAGCTGATACAAACGAGCACAGTAGATGTTGTAGTATAGGTCAATATGGCAACCCGGATGCCGAAGTCGACTTCCTCTGTGCATAGGAGACATTTTAAAATTACACTCAATATCCCAAAGAAAACAAAATAAATGTCGGAGATAAACCCCACAGCAGCTCAGACTTCTACAACTGCAAGTGTTGATTTGTTCATTACGACTTCGACTACAACCACTGTTGTTGTGACTGGCTGCAGTCTTTAAGATATTCAGGTAACTAATATATATGTAATATATATATATGTATATTGGTCCACAGCCACTACTATATATATATATATATATATATATATATATATATATATCGGTCAGTATATTGTCGAGAGAGTTGTGAAGCAAACAAAAAAAACAATCCAAAGTATAACGTGATCCCATTCAGTTAATCCCATCGGCTATCATCGACATCTGCCTCGTGATTTGACATTGCTAGATATCCGACATGTCCTGCATCCGGGTACTCTACAGTGCGCGGCAGGAGACTGCTGCCTCGCTTCTTCTTACTTGGACGGTCAGAAATTCCTGCTAAGAGCTCAGGAGGTTACGACCGGGGTTTCGCAGGGCTCCGACCTCGACCCGGTTCTTTGAAACTTAGCCTATAGCGGAATCCTGCGGCTCGGGGCATGCCCGGCCTTGAAACTATCGCATATCGATGACCTTGCGTTGTTTGTGACCGCCCGACGGGAGACAATTTTGGACTAGACGCACACCCGCAAGGTCACCTTTACTGCATGGACGCGGGAGTGAGCCGCCGACATTGTTGCTCGTATGGTGGAGACCCCGCCACTCGATTTCGGGGAATAGATTGTCTGTAAGCTCTTTTGAGTGAGAAAACGCGACTAGAACAAAGACCAAGAGTCCAATTTGGAGGTCGACAGGAGTGGCCGAGGGAGGGTTTAGTAGGGGTAACAAGCAATCAGGCCTCCCGCAAAGCACTCCCAATTCCTGGAACAAGCCTACCGAGAGATCTTTTAGTATGATCGAAGTAAGAGACTTCCTCCTCATGGTATCAAAGTAGTGCCACACAATTCTGAACTTGAGGTGGCGCGGAGCGCACCCTCAAGGTTCGGAATAAAGATGTTAATAGTACATCTTAATTACGCCAGCAGCGATCGAAAGAAGAAATATAGTAAACAACCATAAGGCCACCTGCGCATCTTGTTGTTGCTTGTGTTGTTCAAACATAATGTGCTACAAGCATTCTGGCACGATTAACTGACATTGAAAAACAATGATTGGTTCTTAACAATTTTGAAATAGTTATGAATGAAGAATAAACAAAAAGTAAGTAACGTCACATTGCAATTGTTTTTCTCTCTCTCTAACACTGCGATAATGTTTCTTACTATTCATTGATTATTGCTATTATTTGGTTCTGGCCAAATTGCGAACCCACCTTTAATTCTCTTTGGTAGAATCAGTCTTACAGGCAACAGTTCAGAAACAAAAGTCTTAAGATTTAATCGCGACGGCTACCGGAGAAAGATTGCCGGTACCTGCCTCTAGTTCGTCAGCTAATTTTCATACCTCGAAGTAACTCTCACACCACAACTCGCATCTAGCAGACATCTCGAAAATAAATAAAGCCAAACCGCAGGAGCAACCATGATTTTGACCGAAAACTAGCCATGAATATGTTTAGAATCAAAGTGGTCCTCATTGTTAGGTTATGCGGGATGATAGAGAGGGATATATCTAAGTAGAGAAGAACGGCAGAGACGCCTCTCCCACGGCTTCGAAGTAATGCCAAAGTAGTACCGAGCCTGGGGGGGTGGGGCTAGTGGCGCATGTGCATCATGCATTCCCGAAACCTCCCAGAGCACCCCAAAAACAATCTCCTCTAATGCAGTATCTTCTATGATGAATGTTTCTTAAGAGTGCTTGCTCACATGCTAACTGATCGACCCCTACATTAACTATGCACGGCTCGTAATAATAATAATACGCACATTTTAAATATTTTTATATACGAGAACTTAAGCATTGTGAAATTGCGGTTCCGTGAATAAACCTCAAATTTAAATGAAATGAAAATGAAACGTAATAGATATATACGATAACACGTAATCAGTATAATCAAGAAGTAGGACCGAAAATGGCGCCACAAAGCCCACAAAACTTAGTCGTGCGGTTCCTACAGAGTCTGCCAATAAATTTTTCTTGTTGAACGTGTCCGCGAATAATCTGCCACGTTGGCTATATTCAAGCCGTATTTCCGAACTCTGCTACTTTGGCCAATCTAGTTTTCATGTAACGTATAGAACATCTAACGAAAGCACTGTGCTTTTTTTACCAGGGATTACAGATATAACCCTTCTGTGAAGCACTGACCTACTTAGTGTGCGTAAACGAGTGGGTAAATGCAAACTTTCCGAAAAATCAGAATTGTTGCAAAACGAGTCTAATAAAAATCTAAAAAAACATCTTTGAACATGTTAAAGTCTGCATGAACTTGTAACTTTAAACAAGATAGGTAAAATATAATATACAAAGACATGTGGCTAACATGTAATCAAGCATTTTTATGCATAATAAGCTGAGAACATTTGGTTACAAATGTTCTCAGTTTATGATGGTTTGAAGTATTAATGTTTAAGATTGAATGTACACTCGCTGCAATTTAGGAGTGATCAATACACTCACAAGTGAATAGGAAAGATAGGTAATCCACTAAAAAAATGAGACGGTAATTATTCGGATGTTTCCGATTGCCGTTGTACTTTAATAAGAAAATACTTATGGATAAATACACGCAATTGCCTTACAGAAAATCTTTTTAAAAAAAGATCTTTAGTCTAGCATACATTAAAGAAGAATCAACAATGACGGATGACAGCTTTAACAATTTGCCAGCACGGAAACTTCGATAATAAGCAGGCATTAATTCTAGCGACTGAACTTTTATGTACCAACGGTAAAATGTATTATTTTAGGTTCATTCAGATTGGTAGAGAGATTAATACGTATGTCGTCAGTTACAATATCCTCTAGATCGGCAATCAGATTCTCCATTCCAGTCGTCTGCTCAAGACGTGAGCCGGTCGGACGTGAACACGTACAGACAAGCCGGTTTCTGTGTTTTACCAGTGCTAAATCCGCCGCGATCGATTCGGAGGAAGTGTTGCTTAGGTTCACTTCAGCGCAGGCAAGCTTAGACTTCGCCAGCAGTAAACCGCCTCTACCTGTAGGAGTCAACAACAACATAACACAGTCCTTACGGGAGACCTCGTGCTTTCCGCAGGCAGACAACTCAGCAGACGTTATTCTGTTGGTTAGCCAACTCTCAGTGATAAACGCCGAATCAATATTGTCAGTTTCCATAAACGTATGTAGACATGGCTCAGATTGTGCAAGTGGCCGGGCGCTTAGAGATATACATTTAAGATCGGGCATCACTTCATAAGTCTCTTCCTTATTTGAGTTCCATTGCATGTTCGTTGCTAGGGTTGATGACCGCCGACGTGTCTTATTCAGTCGTTAGTATGGGTACGTCTCTATCACATCAGACTCTCTGAAACGTCCATTGATTGAAATTTTAATTACGTCACTCTTATTCCACAGTTCTTGATTGAACTTTTTTCATAATTTGTTGTATGAGATAGCGATCCTGGGCATTTTTTGTAGATGCTCTGCATGCTGCCGACTATGTCTCGGAACGGAGAAATAAAGTTGAACACGTTCGACGAGAGGTTGGAGACTTAAATATGTTCCTCTGGTCTTGTTTTGCACATCTGACGATCAGATCAGTACGTCTACACCAGAGACACAGTTCAGACAGAAGGCACAATGCTAAACGCGTACGGCAAGGTGAGTAAGAAACGTAGGTCTACCAGCGGTGTAGTGACAAGCTAGCAGGTCGAATTGTTCACATTTTGTGATAGATCTAGTGAAGATCTAGATGGCTTAAACCGCTCTTGTCAACATGCCTAGAGTCGAGTCCGCGAGATCGTGAAACGTATGACCTTATGTCTAGAATCCGAACCTGCACAAGCTTTTTTTTAGATATCTGCTTCGGACGACTTTAACAAAATACCCTACGTAGCTGTCAAGCTACTTTTTTGCTTGTTCAATCAATGCTGTTACGCACTTCTGCTACGAATGGGGCGTGTTCTCCCCTCTCGAGCCGTGCAGGACTCTGGATGTTGGTTCGCCAAGACGCCTACTCATTAAACACACCTCTGCCCGAAGCTTCACTCTCTTATGGCCCAGGTATCTATAGAATAGTACAATGGACGAGTACCTCTTTGTTTTTGCGATCTAGAGAGGAAGACGCCACCAGCGCCGCTTCCGCAGGCACTGTTTGATCATCATCATGCTCTGTGCAACTCTTTTTATAAACGCCAGAGAGCGATTTGCGGAAAAAAGGCAAACTATTAGAATTTCGTTTCGGATTGTTCAGTGACAGGTGTACCGCGTGTGCTGGACATGACTGTCACGCTCTATCGTGACGACGAGCCACACTTGCTGGCTCTCAAAACATGGCGCGTCGTAAACTGCGAGCCAAGATCTAACGTCAATATGACTGCTTTTCGCATTACTTCATAGATGGGCCTCCATAAATACAAATGTGCAACGGTGGGGATCGAACCCGCGCACCTATGTTTTCTCTCCGGTCGCGAGGCCCACCGGTCTCAATTCATAGGCTATACGAACAAAGCTTAAGAAGAGGATTGACGGTTGCAAAATTGACCAACGGGCCGCCTTGCTACTAGGGCCTTGCACAAGGGACTGCCGAATTGCACTTATAGAAACGCGCAGTTTAGTCTTTATTTGAAATTTGTATTTGACGTCTTTAAAATCTTCTTTTTAAACATTTTTCCTCGTAATCTGCCTTTACCGCACCTGCCATAGACCTTTAAACTTAGTAGGTCCTACCACGATCTCTAACTCCGGAATTCCTATGGTCCGGATCGGCCTTGCAAGCATCTAAAGACACCCCATCTTCACAGAAGCATCTTCCCGACCTAAATAATTTCCACCTGTGACTTTACAGGACAGGAGACACGGTGCAATATTGTGGGCCGCTCTTAGCTGCTCTTGTGTTTTTGTGTCGTTAGTTCGTCTGCCTACGATTTGTCGGGTTGACTTCTCCAGGTGTCGAGACTAGGGCGTTTATCAAATGATGCGCTTTACTTTTGCTCAAACTGGTTAGTTAGAACCTAGAAAGTACGTAGCTCTTCCGAAGCTGGGCTACCCCTTTTCTTTATCAATACCCAACAAACATCTCTCGAACATCGCTAGTAAACTAACTACTATGAATGGATGCACGCGTATAGTGCATACAAAACAAAGAAACGCTACAGTTTGTAGTTTGTCTCTGACTGCGGAAGTGAGTGAGTGAGTGAGCGATCCACCTTCGAAGCTCCGTCCGAATGGCCGGAGTCATCTTTGTTTGACACTGATGTGAAGCTCTAGTGGGACAGATATTTCGTACTTTGTTTTTGTCCAAACCAAGTGTGTCAAGATTTCTCAATACCTGTTATGCTACTCCAGCATCCCATACGCCAGGCGCCGATAGAGAGAGAACGAATTGTGACAAGTGGCGGGTAGAATGGCAAATCGAGTTCAAGGGCACAACCACACAGAAGGCTATCTTTGCCCATCACGCCAAATATGATGATGATGATGATGATGATGATGATTATTATTATTATTATTATTATTATTATTATTATTATTATTTATTCAATTTTTCAGTATTTCCCTACAATGGTGGGACCCAAACGTGTACCCGCGTAGGCTCACCCCCCCCCTTCTCAATCCATAGAGCCGATAATAGCGGCGGCGTTTCCCCTACACACTGCGAGCGAGAGTTGCTGACGCAGAAACTCGCCCTCGCGCTGGTCACCCGTGTTAGCACTAATTTTGACACCTAGGTCTTTGAGGAGGATACTTGTGCTCTTGCTGATCGGGCCCATCGTTTCCATGGCGACGGGTACGAAGTTATTATTATTATTATTATTATTATTATTATTATTATTATTATTATTATTATTATTATTATTATTATTATTATTATTATTATTATTATTATTATTATTATTATTATTATTATATTTAAAAAAAAAATGATTATTATTATTCATGTCCCTCATTACCACCACCAATCAATCAAGACACGATGCGAGATTGCTTGCCAGCCACCACGCCATGCAGTAACAGCCGCCGACAACACCTAGGGCAGATGCGTGGCGTTGTTTATTACGCGGTAGATCCATGGCAGGTAGTGCGATAGCCTGGTGAAGACGATGGGCCGATTGGCTTCGGAGCATGTCGCCATAGCAAAGTTGACCAGGCCGACGGCGTACGGGTCAAAATCTTGGGTCTTGTCACGCGCGTGATGGCGGCGCCGTCTGAACTTGGGCGGGTACGGACTGTTCTTGTAGTAGCACACGAGTGGGCCAGCTGCCGCCACTTCGCAGGGTTTCGAGTCGCCGCGCGGCTTAATGCTTGCGCACAGGCTGCCCGGCACATATTCATTGTGCCACGCAGCCCTGCAGTGTTGTCTGAAACGCGCAATGCGAGAGCGTTAGTTGACTGACGACCGCCCGCCCGCCGCTTAGAAGACCTAAGCGAAGACCTAAGCATCCATCCATCCACCGGATGCATGGATGAATGGATGGGTGTTCGAGGATGGCCTAGCTATGGAGGTGGCTAGCGTGGGGTAACATGATTACAACGGACGGATTCCACATCGTTACCCGTGTGTGGACATGATACAGCCATCGCCAGCTTTCCCCAATGCTCCAATTATGACAGCATGGCCGCTAACTAGAGCGGGAAATTAGGCGAAGACGCAACTACTGCGGCACGCTGTTGCGTTCGTCTCAACTTCTGAGGCCTAGCCCTCGGGGGACGACGTCACACACTAAATTCGATACAGCATACAGCAGTCGATGCGAATCGGATCGATAGAAGCCAAGCTTCTAAACCAATTTTAAGAAGGCTGATTTCACTTCTAGACTATTATTACCCTTAGGGACGACCTGGAATTGCCGTGAGGCATATCCGGGCCTTACTTGCATGCTTCAGTGCACCAAGGATCATCAGTATGTGCCGGGACTATCCAGGGTTTTCCCAACACCGTGTGTGGCAGCAGGATGGCCGCTGACTCTTAACGGTGTGATTTATCACCTGTTAGCAAGTAGAAACGCTCAGATAATCAATTCATTAGCGACAGAGATCGAATCGGCGACACTCCGGTAGATGACAACTATGAGTAGCGCACTAGCCCACCCCTTGGCCAGGCCGCGACAGGCTTATAAACCAGCTCTACCATTCCAGACCTTCCACACGTGGTTCCACAAACCGGCGGACTCTCCCGCCTGAATACTGTCAGCTTTGTGCGGTATGGGCGCGCAACTCAAAAAGCCTTAAAAGGCGACTGACGTCCGATTGGAGAACGCTACCAGTTTTTCGTACTGTTAAGGGGCGCTTAGTAGTAAAACTATGCACATGCACGAACAAGTCAACGAGATGGCACTAGCAGGTGTCACAAATTGTGACCTCAAAGTAGAGCCGTCGAGTTCAAATATATTTAGAGAGAACGTAGGCTATGGTATGGCGCTGTATACAACAACAGCAGCACAAACGCAACGTGCCCGTATATGTCTTAGAAAGGGAAAATCACAAAAAGCCAGGTAACGAGTCCTATACTGCAAAGAGCTGTTAAGTATTGTATTTCGAAGAGGATATTACCGCTTCGTAAGCACCTAACAGTGACGTTTCATCTCAGAAAAAAACAGCCCAATCGACTTCATCAGATAAGACGTACAATGTAAAATAACACGAAGCACAAAAAAGGGCTCTGTGGTGGGCAGCACAAACGACCACTAACGCACAAATAGACAAATCAATAGAGATATGAGCAAGCAATAAATTCACAAACGGGGGGGGGGGTGGTTTGACGAGAATTATATACTGTCGTGGACACCAAAACAGAAAGAACCAAGAACAGATAGAAGCACTAAAACTGACGCTTAGGAGGCAAGTGTATAAAACGTCATAGTGAAAGTGGAAAATTCAAGAAAATTTAAAAGACTGGCTCTCATTTCACTTAAAGTGACCAACCAATGGGAAAACTAAACCCTTTCAGGTGACAACGAATGGGTTTCACAGTTGTCAGCACTGCTTGAGACATATTTAAAATTGCCCAAGAACCAAACAACTAAGACACCCAATAAGAACAAAACGAATTATACACAAGCATTGTTGATGCGGAGGGCTCCACAACATTGGTTCTGGCCTGAAAATTGCCAAACAGCTGTAGCAACAAACGCATATAAAAGACGCCCGCCAGAGACAGTCCGACAAGCGACCTGAAACTGTAGAAGCTATCGCGCATGAGACGTGGGGCAAAGACCTCAGCAAACCTAATATGCGATAATGGTTGACTCTCGTAAAAGCCGAGCAAGATGGTTTATGGCAACGCCTTTGCCTTGCATTCGGGAGGCCTGGGTTCGAGACCCAGACCGGCCACTCTTAAATTGGTTTGCATGGTTTCCAATTTAGAATTCGAATTCCGGCAAGGTAAATGCCGGAGTGGATTAAAAATCAGCCATGACATTAAAAAAAACTGTACATGGGCATTATTAGTCTTACAAAAAAAAAAACGTCGTAGCAACAAGCTAACTAATTGACCAGCATTGTACTAGACCGCGTATCGTTGTTGCGCGTCTAGATCTTTAGAGGCCACTGAGGCAGAGCATATGGCCATGTCGCCACGGAGTTACAGATGTCCTGTCAATTTTGCTCATGGAATTGCAGCTGAAATGTCCGTTTGGCAATCTTAGCAAAGGTTCAGGGAGTGTCTTATCGGAATGGATTAAGCAATCGAACATGATCCTGAGAAGTCTTGACTTTAAGTGAGAGTGAAATTGCTAAACTCTGTGACACTGGTGTTCTTGCCCGACATACGAGCATACAATGTGCAATTGTTGCGATTGTATTCGTAGAGAACATTCTACTTTCTTTTCTAAAAATAAAACGACGGCTGAAAGATGCGACATAGTCGTTTAGAAGAGAATTCGCGAACATTGAAGCGTGATTTGTCCGCGCATTTCGCTGCTGACAGCTTTACTTTACTTGCTTTACTCGGAGGCGACATCGATATGATGATATTGTGACGAAGCTATACGCAACACTCTAGCGACAAAGAAACGTCCACAGCCACCACGTCGATATCATTATCAACAACACCGACAGAGGCCCGCTGCTCAATCTCATGTTAACTCGATCAATGATGCATCTCCGCCACCGTCTTAATGTCGCGTTCTAACCACAGTAACATCATCGTCATCATGGCTCAGGCCTCATCATACGCGGTCCACCACAGCAGTCATAGACATCGAAAACACACTAGGCTACCCCACAATACGTGTCCAGTGCGACCAATCAGCAGCGTGGACCGGTGGAACATTCAAAACGATCGAGTCCGCCGATTAAACAGTGATTGATACAATACAACACCCAAAACGTATGTACTTTTGATTAGTTAAGAGTGCCAGAACGCCGCGGTGTCTCTGTCGGGTAGATAAATGAGTGAACAACAAATCCAGTACCATGTTCTTTGTGGCTGTGTGCTACGTGCACGCAGACGTATCTCTGTGTGTTTTTGTCTTCTCTGTCTGTTGACAGAATCTTGACTGTTAGCGTATCGTGATGTTCCGGTACACAGAGGCCGAGAAGGTTGACATCTCTTCTCTCACATTTAGGTTGAGGGTCGGTGTTACGCACGCGAGGCGCGATTGCGGCTATGTTACCAGTTGTAGTACTCAGTATAGTACTCACACGGTTGTGAATATACATCGTCGCGTACCTGAAGCTGGATCGTGCCACGGCGTCGTTCCATCACAGCGACGCTGGAAGCCCGAGACCGGCGCTAAAAACGCCTACTATGAAAGCGTGCATCCATCATGAGGCAGTAGCCGATCGTCCTTCTGCGTGAGGCGCGAGGGAAGCGGTCTGCGCCACTAGGTTGGTGCGAATCGCAGTACCGCGTACTGAAGAGACGAAGGATTGCATCCGCAGCGGCGGCAGCAGCAGCAGCAGCAAATTCAAGTCCCGAAATCTCTGCTACCGGATCTGCGTCAAAAATAACGTCAACCTTTCGACGAATTCTCTCCGAAACGACCTTGTGTCGCGTTTTCTAGCCGGCGTTGTATGTTGTTAGGAGAAGCAGGACTTTCACGAAGACGACTGTGTGCTTAGATGGCTCTGGAGTATAGGAGGACTGGCTATCTTCTCGCACATTCTGTGCTTCTATGTCGGATAGGGACAATAGTGTCACCGTTTTTTGTAATTTACCATGTTTACTCCGAAACAAGACTGCCAGAAGCGTTAGGACAAATGGAAAATATTTTCTTTAACGAGCTCTACAATTACTAATATCGATCTTTCAAAAAATCGTGACCTTATATATATATATATATATATGTGCATTATGTGGATATGATGTTAGGCTTACCTTGATATGATGCTCATCTCGATCTTGTAGAGACCGTTCCATGATTCAACTGTCACTTCTCCCCAGCCGGGCAATACACAATCCTTACCGTTTAAAGCTCGGTTTCCGTCGGCCATTGGTATGACCTTAATGTGTTCTGATAGCGCAAGAGGTTTTCGCAGCTGGAGCACAGCCACATTGTTCTGTTCACAAATGGAATATATACATATATATATATATATATATATATATATATATATAACGAATAACGAAACGAACGAACGAATGTGATACGAAATGATAAGCAGACTATCAGATAAGTGTCTATGCCACGCATGTTATTTTTAAAGACGAATCGCTTTCGACATGTTCTTTTAGCGCAACTGCGAAATTGAAAGTTTCCGCCTTCAGCTTCCCGCGTCAGGCGGATTTCTTAGAGCACGTCATTTAACAATGCTGAGTTGCAATAATAAGCACAGCCTATTGTGTATCGCTGCGATAAGCACGGGCGCTAATTAATCACCGAGTTATGTATATACACATCGAGAAAAGATGACGTTGTCACCATACCGATACGTGCATGCCGGCACCCTCCAATATGTGGACGCTTAGAAGTGTCTTCATGTATACTACTATTCTTGCGCTGCGTTTGCGTTTGTATGAGGTAAGCAAGCCACGATCACTGAAGGCCTTTTTTTTTTTACTGCTGAAACCTCTCAGCATTACTTTGGGGGATTACGGGAATCCAGACGGACATGCGCCACCCCAGCCATGGTGACTAGTCTGGGACTCGCAAACCCAGTAAACCCGCTTCCCCCCCACCCCCAGGGATCGGTAACTGCGTAGGCTGCATTGCTTCGAATATCACCGAAGGCCTATTGTAGTCGTACTGGTTGTTGCTTCCTTTGTTCCTTACTGTTGTTGTTGTTGTTGGATCTAGATAAAGAAAATCCCGAAAGGTCGGAATTTTCTCCCTTTCTAAGAGGGCGCTGAACATATATATATATATATATATATATATATATATATAGATATATATATATATATAGATACATATATATATATATATATATATATATATATAGAGATACACATATATATATATATATATATATATATATAGAGATACACATATATATATATATATATATCTAGAGAGAGAGAGAGAGAGAGAGAGAGAGATGGTGCAAATAGATAGAAATGTATGTATATTTGAGGTAGAATATTGCGCGTACCGTTCTGGTAGCATTACTGAAGCCGTCGTGTATGAAGGCCCGTCGGACGTCGATCGTTTCGCCGCCTTTGTCGGAAGTGTGCGTACCGGCAACGACTTTACTCGCCGACTCTGGATCAAAACATGATGCTGATGTGACCACGAAACGACCCGTCGCCTCGATAAGCGCTCCTCCGCAAACGGGCTTCCATGTGCCATTCAGTTTTTGCTGGACACCATTCGGTCGATTTCCGAGAAAATGTCCGAGAAACCAGAACCAGAACGTCAAGAAAATCACGACAGACACGCGTACAAAGACATGCGAGGGAGAAAGCGATACGACAAACAGAACATGTGGATAGACCGACCGCGAGTACACAAGAAGACAATTTAGAAGAAGAAGAAGAAAAACAAAGAAGAAGAAGAAGAAGAAGAAAAATAAGAATAAAAATATGATAATGATTTCTGTATGATCAGCAAAATGTTAATTGACCAGAACAGTGCTGATTCCACCTACTGGAGGCTACGACGAGCTTTTCCAATGCACATCGATTGCTTTTTCAATGCACCCCAACGACGGAGCAGGAGCTGTAAGGCAACGTCCTAAGTTAACTGTCTCTACACACACAGCTGCCTTGTTCGATAAAAGAAAATGGTATCGTACGGTCTATACACATAAAGTGCATCTTTTTATTTTCTGTGCTTCAAATGACTTCGAGTTATTCGAAATATTGAAGGATTATATATATATATATATATATATATAAAATGTTGGTGTGGGACGCGACCGTAACCGACTCTTTAGCCCCCTCAATGGTTGGTACGGGCGCAGCCCGCCCTGGACACGCGGTAGCCCTAGCGGAAGTAGCCAAGTGCAGAAAATATTCAAGCATTCAGTGTTCTCACCGCTTGCATTCGAGACATTGGGGGGGGGCTGGGTCGCTCACGACGAAACTGCTCAAGGATGTCGGGGAAAAAATTGGCGCTCGCTACAGGAGACAAGAGGGCGGGCAAGTATTTACTGCAACGTCTGTCATTAGATGTTCAGAGGGGGAATGCTGCGTCGGTGAGAGGTACCATGGCTAGGTGGACCAGCCCAAGCCTGGACCTAGTGCCTTGAGTTATGCCCCAGCGGGCTGTGCACACGTTCTTACATCACAAATGTATATTTTGCTACACTTAAATAAATGATGATATATATATATATATATATATATATATATATATATATATATATATATATATATATCCTAATAATAATATGAGCGCGGCTGTATCACCAATTGTGGTACAGCCAAGACCTCGCTTATAAAGGAATACTGTCTCATTACTATTAGGAATGGTTGCTGCATGCACAGGTGACATACGCTTGTGTACAGAATCGACATTTTTTTGTTAGATGTGCACTGCATCTGACAAATATTGGCATAGCCCGGCAGCGACCTGCGGGGTCTTGCACCAGCCGGGACCAGCGCTGGAGGACGCCGTAGCCTACAGGTAGTTCAATAAGTTCTTAGAATGAGCTTTTTAGAATTCTTGGTTTTCATTCTAAGAACTTATTGAACTACCTGTACTGTAGCCGAGGGACCCCGGGATTACGAACGACGGAATCACAACCTCATAGCGGCGCAGCTTTCAACGTTCTTCATCAACCGTCACGGTTGGTTACTGCGACAAGCGCAGTCCGGTGGACACCGCAATGTTCCTGAAGTTCCTGAAGCAGTACTGGCGACGCCCGTTCCTCTGGTTAAAGCTTGTTCGTCTCAACACGACACGATATGAGGCAACATCATAGAAGAAGCTTCACCTATCAAAGCACGTGGCAGCAACGGAAGCGAGTTCGGGCCCGAGGACGGCCCAACGTGTGGCCTACACAATCAACTACCCCGACGTGTCCAGCTCGATTCGTAGCCCACTACGCCCACCTTAACTGACTTTCTTTGTCTAATTTTCTCCCCTATGCTACGTCGTGTCACGTAACCACTTGATTTGTATCCCTTTTGGTCATATCTCGAGTTGTTGTTGACAGCAACTGGCGATACCAATACGAATCCAATGTGTATGTATACAACCTAACCCCTACACCAGATGTGCACAATTGCAAATCACTGATGCGACTGTACAAGTCTATACGTTTGCATTGTTTGGTGGCTTAACCAAAGCAAACCCTCCTGATTTTAATTTCGGGCCCTGTTTTAGTGATAAGACTGGATCTGGCTGGAGACTAACTTGAAGGTGCCAAATTGGGCTTACTCGATTACCTGTTATCCAAATGTGTTACTCGATTGTCACGAGACATGGGGCTTCACGGTTCAATTGTTAAGAGGCGGTTACAAATCACATGCTAGCTTGTTGTTGTTGTTGCTACTGTTGTTGCCACAACATTGTTTAGTAAACCGCAAGGAAACCCTCGACATACACACCTAGTTAGCGCCTATGTCCACCCAATGCAACTAAGCACATTACCAAGGATAACTAGTGAGAGAGCTAAAGACAAGGAGGCGCCGTTGGAAAACCACCACGGTTTTTGAAACCAATATTCCAGATTAAAATTCAGCCAACCGCAACGTGCTATCACACAGCTAAAGCCTATAACAAACTTAAAATTGCGCCCACTATAATCCATGCCCATGGCAAGGTGCGATATGTGTGTAAGGCGGCAAGAAAACAGAACGTTGCCAAAGCTTCAGCAGAGCTGCGGAGAATAATCCAGCTGGGAAGAGCAAAAGAGCAAAAATAATCCCGCTGATCGACTCTCCGCGTCATTTGCCGTCAGTGTTACTTCTTTTTTTTTTTTGCTTAATGAGGGCTGGATTGTAATGTACCATCTCTTTTTATTGAGACATCTGTGCTCCCCGTTGTTTTTTCAATCATGGTCGATTTTAGGCCACTCCGGCATTCACCTTGTTTAAATTGGGAACCATGAAAACCAATTCAGGAGTGGCCGGTCTGGGTCTCGAACCCAGGCCTCCCGAATGCTAAGGCTTTTGCCACTAAGCCATCTTGCTCAGTCGGGATTAGTCGATGGTATCATTCTATGTGCCGCACCCTTATCGAAAAAAAACGACTACCATGGCTGCAATGCACTGCCTTCTCAACCAAAGACCTGTGGCGCTCAGCATCAAACTGGAAAGTTGCACGCCGCTCACAGCAGCCATGCGAGTCCTTTCTAGACAGATTCCCACCTTGACCTAAGAGCAGAAGAACTAGAACTTCCAGATGCCACTCAATAAAACACATGCCTCATTGGCAATTAGTAGGTACTAGTTGGGACTCACAAATCCATTAAGTCCCGGATTGTTTTTTTACTATCTTTCGTAAGGCTAATTAATGCCCATGTACGGTTTATTTTTATTTTATGGCTAATTTTTAATCCACTCCGGCATTTACCTTGTCTAAACCCCCAGCGAACAGTGCCATTACCAAATTGATTGCCTCATTGAAAGAGGTAGTATTGGCACCGAGAATACAGCAAAATTCTGAACGGCCAAACAACTTTGGATGAGAGCTCTGTGTTAGAGGTGTACGAGATCGTGATGATTGAGCACCGATTGAAGCGGCAGGCACGAAATATCGAAAGAGATGGGTATCAGCTACGGTGTAGCACAATAAATATTGCATCAGCATTTACGCATAAATACAGAAAGCATGGCGGCTACCGCCACGACGAAGTGAACCATTTATCCAAAAACTGACTCCCGCGCCAACTTCGGAGTGTCATCAATTTGGAATGTTTGAGATGAAATCTGCAGCATTTTTTGGTGTCTCGTAACGGTCCAACGAAATCTGGATCCCCCGCTTTACTCCATGGGAATGGAAAAACACCATCGACGACTGGACGACCGCACACGCGGCAAAAGCCCTACCACCAGGACAAACGACTACGTATTGGAAAGGATTTAGCGACTGTTTTATGCGATGCCGAAGGTATTTTTAGTAACAATATTTCGGCAGGCAGGGAACAACTGGAAACGCAACATTTTGGAACCATTTAAAGATACACACCATGGCACTGCGGCTCGCAAACTTTTTGGTACTGTTCTACTACGATAATGCGCCGGCCCACACGTCTCTTTTTGCCATAACAGCGAGTTTTTAAACTGGCGAGCAATCCACTATGCTCCGGACCTTGACATCTCAAGAAGTAGCCCTCCGTAAAGAGATGTCAGAGCAGTAACGAAGTGGTATGCGCCACAGACGATTATTCTGAATATTTTGCGTATGGTATCGTTGGACTGGATGCGTTGAGGTTCGAAGGACTAGACTGAGCAATAAAAGTGCGGGGTCTTTGATTGTTTGATGCTTACTGTCTATGCTACGAACGTTTTTTTATCCACTCAGTATATAAGCATAGACATGTGTGCATACTTGTAATGAAGCTTCTACATATGATGATTACATACGACCGTTGTAGAAAACCATTTCTATTATATCATATATTAATATATTATAGAATATGCATACTTGTAATGAATCGTCTACATGTGATGTTACATACGACCGTTGCACTAAAGTCCACTTCTATTATATCATACAATTATTTTGTATCACCTTTAAATCACATCATTCATTTAGTGACAACTTAAGCACTGCAAGATGCAGTTTCGATAATAAGCCACGTTGTTAATCAATCAATCAATCAATCAATACATACGCATGCATGACATCTACCTACCTACCTACCTATCTATCTATTTAACCTACCTATCTTTGTAACGTAGTTAACGGCGACACTTACCAAGACGGCCGTCTCCCACGGATAGATCATATTCATGACCCGTTCTCCCCCGTGCATGAAGTTTTCAACCACAACTTCAGCTGCACCGTCGGCGGCATTCTTTAGGCTGAAGGGGCCGGTTATGATAAGTACGATCAGCAGGCTTTGTGCAGATGCTAGGAAAGATGGTGCCCACCAGGGCCCAGGTGGTGACTCGAAGGAGGAGACGAACCGCGCTGCCATCTTGCCGATAGCCGAGTGACGAGTGGGACGAGCTCAAATCTGGTTGCAGCGGCCTACAGCTGCAACCTCAAGCTTAACAACAGCAGCAACAACAACAACAACAAAAACAAGCTTAACAACAACAAGCTAACAACAACAACAAAAACAACAAGCGCAGCCTCTACAGCAACAACAACAACAACTGCCACAATAAAAACAACAATCGCAACCTCGACAACAAAAACAGCAACAGAAGCAGCAACGATGGACGAAAACGAACTAAATCCGCACTTCTCTTCTACGACAACTCGCTTTCAATCGTCAGTGACGGGAACAACTAGCAGCACAAATATCAGCTACGGCAGTGAGACCAATAATTACCGTCGTAGAAATAATCGTAATGTGGTAATGGCAGTGATAGATCGAGTGACCGCTGGCAACCACCCACGCATCAGTAGCAGTAGCAGCAGCAGCAAAAGTCGTAATAGGCCAAATTCATATTTTTGAGTTTAATTCCGAAATCTACATATTGTCGACAGATAGAGAGGCGATCTCGACATGTGGGCCGGGAGTCGGGCTTGGGAGGGAGTGGGTTACGATTGCGGCTAAAGGCACCATTACACGACTGTTGATGTTCATGTGAGTTCTGCTGGAACAGACTGCCCTGCTAAATAAGCTCGAATCACGTTTCGACACATTGCTCGAGTCGAGAGGAGTGACACGACAGCGAAAACTAGACCAAAAGATTACTATATATATATATATAGTAGTGCTGTAGTGACAATGGCATTTTGGGATTTAAAGGCCATTTATATGGTCGGCATAGGCGACGGCTCCGAGCACATGCAGAAAAACAGTTGCCAACAGTGGTCTTTGGTCAAACCATAACTATTTCTAAACGCGCTCTAGACGCGTCGTTAAATGAGAGACAATCGGCACAGTCGTAAGCTTGGCAAGCGTGCCACAGAGCGGCATAGTATCGAATCGCGAATCGAGCATGTTTAATCGCAGTGACCTAAGCCGGATCGCCCAATCGACACAACATAACCGTAGGGATCTGCCATAGGGACGAACTGGGCAGTTTCACGACCAGAGAAGGGGAAATAGGCTGGCTGGAGACGGGCAAAAACGCTTACTGCTTGCTGCACTTTGAACGCGGATATCACTTGAAGTTGGAGCTTGTTTTCGGTGCGGGTCGATGCAAACAGGCGGTACTAATATCTATTAGATAGTCGCAAAGAGTCTTATCGATGACATTTCTACTTTGCCGCGCGAAGCAGCACTGCTAATATGATTCTGCTAGAACGGTTGCCGGCATAGTCAACGACATCAATTCGAGCGTCTTAAAACGCTATTGTCTGAACACTGTTTTCATTGTTTATTTTGTTTTTCCTCTAAAGGAACTGGGAAGGAATTAATTGAGCTTATTAGTGTCACACTAGTCACCACTAGCTCACTTCTGCATGACGGACTGCATCGTGCATTCCTCAAACCTTCCATTAAAAGGAGAAGTGCAAAGGAAATTCATTAACAACAGCCGGTTGGCCGCAGACGACAAACCATTTTCGACTGGAAAGTCTCCGTGCTCTGGAACTTGGGCTATGGCCGAGTGCTAGACATCAGCAGCTACCTAGAAGAGCTCTCGACCTACGTGGATGACCTGGCCGTGGTGGTCACGGCGCAGACCGAAGCGGCCCTACCCTTTTATCGAAGATGGCAGAGTGGATGGACCACAATCATCTGACATTTACCCCAGATAATACCAAGGCGCTGCATGAGGACATCGATGGCAGCGTGAATGGAGGCAACGACAGAGCTTAATCATGGAGAATAGCAGGGACACCTCTTCCACATATTTGAATAAATGTGCAAGGAAGCACCTACCGGTGTCAGCAGTCGCAAATATTCCAGATATCTGGTTTAAGGCAGCAAGGCGACCCACACCTGGTTGCCACGAGGCGTGTTGACCTTTCACTATTAGAGGTTGATAGCCTGGAGGTGGGCTGTGATGTGGATACTTGTTGTGAACTGCTAGAGAGAACCATGAGAAGTGCAGTCAGGTGGAAGAGACCGGGGCAGAGGAGATCACGACAGTGGTTTTCTCAGGCTTGCTATCTCGCCCACCGTGGGGTGCTCGAGCTTTTGCGCCAAGCGAGGGTAAAGGCACCACCACAGCTGCTAGCCAGACGCAGGCTTGACTACTTCAATAGTAGAAAAGCTTACATAAAGCTATGCCTTGACCACAAGCGTGAATACGCTAGGCGGGAGGAAATCCGACTGCTCGAAAGAGCGGAGCGCAAGCCCTCAGCCTACGTCGTACGGCCTCGTAGGGGGGCGAACCACCTGCTCAGCGACGAACAGGTAACGAGTCACCTGACCGGTCTTCTATATAACCGCGAGACGGTACGCCTGGCTCCAATGATTGAGCACCCGCTCACATTGGAGCAGGATACTATGAATCTGCCCTTTGAGGTAGAAGAAGTAAGTCAGGTTCTGCACTCTCTTCCGAGAGGAAAGAGTGCGGGGCTTGACCAAGTGTACTATGAGCACTGGGTGCAGTCTGAGCCACTTTTGGCAAACCATCTTTGTGATTTCTTCAACGAGATCATGAAGAGGGGTCAAATGCCAGGAGCCTGGCATATCGCCAGGCTTTCTCTTTAATTTAAGGGTAAGCATGGTGATGACAGACGAGACCCAAACTTATACCGCGGTATAAGGTCTGAAAGGACGCTGAAGAAGATCTTCTGCAAATTGGTTATAAAACGGATCGAGTACGTTGTCGACCAGACCCTTCCACCGGAGCAGTTCGGCTTTCGAAGAGGTCGAGGAACGCGTGATGCAATCCATGTGCTTCAGTCAGAGATAGAGCGAGCTGTGGCAAAGCCCGGAGGCCATTTGTATGCAGTCTTTATAGACTGCGTCAAGGCTTTCGACAAAGCACCTCGAGATCTTTTGGTGGAGTCATTCCGATACGCAGGGGTTGGTGGCTCTCTTCTGAGCGTAATTTCCAGTTTCTTTGATGAGGACACCTTACTGGTACAAGGTGAGCAGGAAGTGTTGCAGGTAAGGCAAAATGTGGGAACCCCGCAAGGCGACCCATTGAGCTGCGTCTCCTTCACTCTTCTGCTTGCCGATTCTGTTGATTATATTCGACAAGAGTTCCAGAAGGCCACAGTTGTGATGTACGCAGATGACATAGTGGTCGCTCATCACGACCTGGGTGCCATCAAGCGCATCACTTCTCTGGCGGAGGTGTTCCTTGTTTCAAGAGGGCTGGAAATAAACGCCATGAAGACCAAGGCTATAAAATTCAGAAGAGGAGGTCGATTGGCTGCTAAAGACGTTAAACGTTGCGGCGGCCAATCCTTGGAATTCGTTAACTCTTTCCGGTATCTGGGGCTTCGGCTTCATTATACTGGGACGACCTTCACTGCTCACATCGTCGAGACAGCGCGCACAGCCCTAATTTCTCTTTATGGAGAAATAGGCGATGTCCGGCGACTGTCCGTCCCGACGGCAGTGGCGCTTTTCTACCTCAAGGTTGTTCCGGCGCTGATGTATGGTCTTGACAGAGTATGGGAACACCTCACTCGGGCAAACTTTGCTTTGCTTGAAAGGTGTTTTACAATGTACATGAAGCGAGTACTTTGCCTGTCAATGCGGGCAAGGAGCCGCTTTGTGTACCTAATGTCAGGCTGTGCACCAGTTGTTGAGATCATTCGATTGAGGTTGAAGACGCCGCGTACAGTACCATTCGAGAGCTTTATCTCGGAATGGGAAAATAAAGTTGAACAAGTCACCTGGTTTGTTCGAATACGAGCTTCCACGAAGAGTACACCGAGTGCGTCTGTCGACTGTGCTCTCAGGCGTGTACGAAGTTTCATGCATCTGCCTGCCTGGCCCTTGCGAAGAGATCACTGCACTGCCTCTCTCGTATTACATGCCGCGTGGAGCTGAGTGTATAATTGTATAATATGTATAATTGTTCATGTTATATGCATACTCAATATGAGTGAAATAAATACGATGATAAAAGAATAAATGTGCATTTTGCATTTTCTGAGGATTGGACATTATATGTACGCTGTAGAGCTGTTTACGTGAATATCTAACATTTTGAGCTTTATCAGTATTTTTTTATAACTCGGAAAAACATATATATGTATATATATATATATATATATATATATATATATATATATATATATATAATGGTGGAAGAAGGCTGGGGTGCAGGGAAGCTTGCGGAGCCGCATTGTTGTGCAATTCTCTACTACAGGGCTCGGCTACACGCTAGAAAAACATGTTTTGTTTTGACTGTTTCGTTTTTTGCAATGAAGTTTGATACACGCATTATTTTACACCTACAATTATTTGTTCGAACATCAAAGAAACGGTCGATAAGATTTCATCTAAGTACCCGTGTGTCGTTGTTTTACATACAGTTGATAACAACGGAAAAAACTTCTTACATAAAGTTGATAACGACAGAAAAGGCCAATAAGGCCGGGTTCGAGCCCCGGCCTTGCTGGTTGCATTTGCTGGACGTGGTTGTCACCCTGGCCCTGCTGCTGCTGCTGCTGGAGAAAGCCTATATAAATCCAGTAACGAGAACGCGATGACGATAGATGCATTTAGATGACGTCGTGCGACGGGTAACAGGCCAAAAAAGTCGACGTTTAAAGTGCTATACTGTTAGGTATGCGACTGCGGAATGTTTGATTACCAGGTTTTACCAGAAAAGAATATTTTATGTTATTTTTCTAAAGGCTCCTTTTGTAGCGTCGTCAAAGTCACTTGTTTCTCAAAGCAGGGCTTCTAAAGAGATAATTGGCTTGAGCTATTCTGATGCCTTTGCCAAATTGAAGTAGAGCAATTAACTTTAATGAGCAGTAAAGGGTTATTGTTTTTTCTTAATATATATATATATATATATATATCATTTTTTAAATATATTTGATTGTTAGCAGCCGATAATAGTGGATAGTTTCTGTTTTCTAGTTGTCACGTAAATATTATCATACTGACGTGGCATCTAAACGCACTGGCGTAGTGTTTTCCACTTGATAAGTAACAATTAGCTGTCACCTGTTGTAAGAGAGCTTATGTCATGGATACGTAATGCATAAACTTGAACGAGCTGCTTCGAGCATTCACGTTTTCATTACGCCCTGATGAAACGGAGTTTTGGTAACGATGCATCTTTGGTCAGTACCTAGGCTAGCGTCAACGAGTATCGTGCAAGCACAAGTATATGTTGATCCTTCTCGTGATAAGATACCTTTACTCTTTAAGCCTTATATAGACACTTTTTGAGGGGGGTGGTTATGGCGGGTAGTGTGAGACTAAACGCAGGAGAGAGAGAGAGCACATGACTCAATCTAATCCCAGCGCACTACCCACTAAAAAACACCCCCCAGAACCCCACCCTGGTTCGGAATTGTGAACCATTATATCGAGATATATATATAAAGTGTGTTGCAAAAAATTAGCAACTCATGTTTTTTTGTGATAATTTCGGATTGGTTTATTTGAATGGCTTGAAATTTTAAGCGCATGATGTACATGACGAAACATGAGTATATTGTTGATTTCATTGCAATCTCAACATCGGTTCATACAAAAATAAAAAAGCGTGAAAAAACAGTGTTGCAAAATATTAGCAACAATAGCGCCTTACAGCGTGTTCGATTCTTAGCAGGGCTGTATGACTCATTTGAAACTACATATTTTATTCTAGAAACGGGTTTTTCGTTCCTTCTTCTGAATCAAATCGTAAACTCGGTCTTTCATGGAGTTAATAAGCTGTTGTAAGTACGAAAGTGGAATATTAGTCTATGCTTGTTCTTGAAAAAAAGGCTATAGTGCTAGCCGAGGTATGAAACGTGGCGTTGTCTTGTTGAAAAACTGCGTCAGGTCCCCCAATTCTTCTGAAGTGGGCTTCTAACTGGGAACCGACAATGCGCTGGTACATGTCAGAATTGTTTCAGCCCACAATCTCGACTAGATCAGACTTCCCATTATATCCAAACGCGCCCCAATATTTCACAGAGCCACCACCGGCCACACGTTTCGAGAACCATTTAGGTTCCTTCCGTAAGTCGTGCCAATAGTACTGACAGCCGTCAGGGCCATCGAGATTAAATTTCTTTTCATCCGAGAAGACGATGTTGTTCCACTCGTTATCCCAAGTTTGGTATCTATGCGAAAATTCACGCCGTGCGACAATGTGCTTCGGTTGCAGTCGCGGCATAAGCTTCCTTTTCGCGTATCGCACGTTTTTGTCAGAACTTAACACTCGGTACACTGTGGATCGGTGCACTGGCACTCCCAAAGTAGTCTTGATCCTGGAAGAAGACATTTGGTCATGAGTAGCCAACTGTATGATCCTTCGCCGATCTCGAATAGTCAAAACTGGCTTACGCCCACTGTTAGATCTGCACCTTTGGTTCACTCCAGGGTGTAAGAACCTGCTGATGGTGCTCTTATGCCGTCCTTATCTGGTTGCTATAGCAGTTACTGTATGACCGAGCTCAGCATATGCCTCAATTCTTGTCTTTTCGTTATTCGAAAGATCCTTTGTACGACCCATGGTTTAAACATAAGATTCGTCGTTAGTTCGGAACAACGACTAAGCTGTAGAATATTTTGCAGCTATATAACGATTGATTTAGCTAGACAATATTCCTGACATTTGATCCCTGGGATCGAATATCAGCTGTAGTATCGACTATCCTAAGAGCTGTGTTGTTAGCATGTTATTGTTGCTAATATTTTGCAACACTGTTTTTTCACACTTTTTTATTTTTTGTATGAACCGATTTTGAGATTGCAATGAAATCAACACTATACTCATGTTTCGTCATGTGCATCATGTGCTCAAAATTTCAAGCCATTTAAATAAACCAAGCCGAAATTATCGCAAAAAAACATAAGTTGCTAATTTTTTGCAACACACTTTATATATATATAGTACTATAAAAATATATATAAATGCAACTATAAAAAATTATATATATATATATATATATATATATATACATTGTACGGCATGTATATACATTTGTACGGCATTACCGAGCAAGATGTTTTAGTGGCAAAGTCTTTGCCTTGCATTCGGGAGGACTGCGTTCGAGACCCAGACACCGGCCACTCACTTAAACTGGTTTGCATGGTTTCCAATGTAGAGACAAGGCAAATGTCGGAGTGGATGAAATTTATTAGCCATGACATGAAAAAAGGACCGTACACGGGCAATAATAGCCTTACGGAAGATCTCTTCTACGAAAAAAAAAATGTCGAATGGCGCAACATACACACAAGTCACAAACGTTCCCCACTCTCTTTCGCCGAAAAGCACCCAACCTCAGCTACTACTGACGGGTACTCGGCTGCACGCCGTGCACGTCGTTGGCTGCTGCTTCTCGACTTAAGTCTTTTTATTTAGAATCCTATTAATCCACTCGAGATACGGCTTAACAGGCGTGTACATGGTCGCCGATTGTCCGCATGGTTTTAGGCCGTAGTTGAGGATTCCGACGACGTAAGGCACCATGGTGACCATCGGGTGCCGCTTCGGATCGGTGGCCGTGCAGTTGTCGCCCTCGCCAGACACAGCCCGCCTGTGGAAGCACACCAAAGGTCCGCCGTTGTCGGCATCGCACGTGCCGAAGCCTTTCTGATCGATGATGCCTGCGCAGAGGTTGTTGGCCACGTAATGCGAGGAATACTGAGTCTGGCAATGACGTCTGTGTCGATTTGTTGCAGAACCGCCGTCCGCCGTGTAAAACATCAGTGCAAAAGTAGTTGTAGTATTAGTAGTAGTAGTAGTAATTTTCCCATGCGAACGTATATATATATATATATATATATATAGCTTTGGGCTTATGTGTGCATATATATATATATATAAGCCCAAAAATATAGTCTTGCTATTCTACATGAGCGCCAGACGTCGAGACGAATCGTAACAAAGTGGCACCCTGGCTCTTATAAGGAAAGGTGGTGTCTGAGGACAAATTATTCCGGCGATTTTACTAGCCTGACGTCATTTTGAATTTCACCACAATCGTTTGCAGAAAAAAAAATGTCTTAACAAATCTGACCACCTCCATGGATCGACCAACGATAGCTTCATGTGAGAAAAGTAACAATAACAAGAACGTCAAATCGGTATATAGAGAGAGAAAAAAAAGAGAGAGACAGAGAGAGAGAGAGAGAGAGATAGATAGAGAGAGAGAGAGATAGAGAGAGAGATAGATAGATAGAGAGAGATATAGAGAGAGATATTAGAGAAACAGAGAGATATGATATAGATATATATATAGATATAGAATGATATGTATATACACATATATACATATATATATATATATATATATATATATATATATATATATATATATATATATATATATATATATGTATATATATATATATATATATATATATAGGACCAGCAGCAACAACAATAATTTTAACAATAATAACAGCAAGTACGGCAGCCCTACGCGTCGCTAACTTTACCGTACCACGTCGACGCGACTGCGATGTTGACGCTTTGAATAGGGACGAATATATTAGGTCTACCAATTCGGTTTTTTTTGCGTAGCTCAGTGAATTCCAAAATCTGCATGTTGAATCGTGTAGAATAGAGTAAGAAGATAAGCGTCGTGGTATGGCTTTTACAGGCCAAATCGATACATCTGTAGAACTTCGAGTACAGTAAACGTTTGTTAAGTCTCAGAAGAGATAACGTGGATAATTCTCCAGGCCGGCGAAAATGGCTCGAGGGCAGAAAGAAATGTGATGTTAATTAATGCTAAAGACAATGATGATTCAAAACACATCGAAACACAAACGATTGATTGCAGAAAACAAAGATCTATATATAGGAGACGGGGCAAATGTTGCTCAAAGGTTAGCTAGGAGTGTACAAACTTTGTCAAAGGGACGCTTGAGAATCCAACAACATCGGAACTAACTGTTGGGCGGAGGCGTCGAAAACGGAAGTAGAGCGGCTTGGGTTTAAGCCTAAAAGGTTGTTTTGGTGTGGTAGCGTGGTGGATTAAGTCTCCGCCCCTCGCAACCGGAGAAGACATATAGGTGCGCGGGTTCGAGCCCCACCGTTGCACATTTGTATTTATGGGGGTCCGTCTATGAAGCAATTGTGAAAAACAGTTCCGTGGACGTTAAATCTTGGCTGAGGGTCAGCCCGAAAACTTTACTAGGTTGTTTTGGTGTATATATATATATATATAGTATTTTCCAAATAAATAGATATAAATCATAACTAATATTATTATTATAAAGCATCGTCGCCGGTGCCGTCCGTGTTGCAAAATAAACTTAAATACCTACTACGTGTAACTCATCGAGCAACACACGTCGTGCATGCATTCATAGGGCAGGAAAATACGCCCCATAAGTCGTGGGACATGTAGTGGTTTCATATGCTATACTAACTGTGCCCTGTGCAACCTACACAGTCTAGTCCCGTAGGTGTTTGCGCATGTTAAATGTGGATAGCTTTTTTCTACCAGAGTTGCACTCTGGTACACTCTCTAGAGAGTGTTGAGAATGAAACTACATTTCAATCTGCTCTGGTTCCTAACGAAACAACACATTTAAACCAAACAAACGTTGTTCTCTTCTGGTGTTGTCACGCCCATTTGTTGGTGGTGCGAGATTAGTTATTATTGTCGACATTGTTATTTTTATTAGTGTTATACTGGTTCTTGTCGTTGTTGTTGTTCTTTTACTACAACTGCTGTTGTCGTCATCAAATCACGCGTCAACATACCTTGGAATGAGTGGCACGTACAATTTTTGCAACAGATCGGGGAAGTTCGAATTAGAATCGAACTCTCCCCAGCCGGCCACCAAGCAGTTCGACCGGTCGATTTCCACGTTACCGTCGAATAGCGGGAGCATACCCACGTGCTTCGAAAAGCGCACCGGCTTGCTCAGCTTGATCAACGCTATGTTGTTCTATTCAACCGACAAACGCGAAAAGTGCCCAGCAGTGGATTCAACATTATTTATCGCTCACAGGCAAACACGTGGCCCTCCATATTCTTCTGCACTCTACTAATCTGACTGGAGGGTGAACAGTATATATATATATATATATATTAATATGTATATATATATATATATATATATATATATTTCGGCATGCAAGCGTGATGTTTAGGGTTGCAAGCGTTAAGAATTCGAGTGATATTATTAGCACAATCATAAATCTAGTTGCTCGGTATCCGATACTGCAGAAGAAGAAGAAGCACTACTTGTCCTACCATTGAGAAGCGCTCATTAAAAGCATCTATGTTGAGATCAGATTTTTAGAGAGCAACAATATCTTCTAGACAGTCTAGATGAGTAAGTGATTCTGGTCCTATCCAAAGCCAGCCGTTCGTCCAGAGGAGAAAATGATAGGCGCAGAGGCGCCCGAATCCGTTTCAGGGCAAAAAAACAAATTGATTCACTAAGTGAATTAAAAAGTGGTAGCCGCTGTAGTAGCTACTCTTCGTATACACACCGCTAATAATATATACCATACTCTATTTGAGTGAAATAAATATGATTGATATAATAATAATAATACCCTATTTCTGTTTGTATTTGTGCCGCCGTGCACCCGCGCAGCGTTTGTGTGTAGACATTGCACGCGCAGAGCCCCCTAACTGTATGTGCCTAAACAACAACAACAACAACAAAAAACATTATTTCGCCCAAATCATAAATGGGCTTGGGCTGCTACACCCCCAAGCGGCCATAAGCGGGATCGAGTCGGCGGCTGCGAATGACGACTACTTTGAGCGAATGGGGACTACTTTGAGGAAAGGAAAAGATAGAGAGGTGGGGGGAGGGGCAGAGGGGAGAAAGTGAGAGGGGGAGGGGCAGAGGGGAGAAAGTGAGAGGGGGAGAAGCGAGGCCAGTCTCGGATGCGGAATTGTTTAGTCCAGGAACAAAGTTGCCACCGACCCTGACGAAACGGTCGTTGGCAGCAGCCAAGTGGAGAATTGGCTGGGCTCTGTGCGTCGGGTGGGGCGCCCTCCGCCAGAATGATTATTCAGGTCCAGGACAGATGCGCATGGGGACTAGTTTGAGCGAATGGAGACACTACTATGAAACAGGTCAATCAGTCAACGGCAGCGAAGCTATTCATCATTCGAGAGTGCTGCGCAGCACCTTTCGGACGGGCGGTGGGGCGTACTCGTCATGTGTGTAGTACGTATCGATCGGAGAGAATTGGGCCGTATAGTAATGTCGGATGTCGAGCATGCCGCTCACAACACGGCCTTCGAGCTGGACATCGGTGCAGCGCGCCGACGTCAGAACCCATCGGCCGGTTGGCTCGAACAGAACACCGCCGCAGTTCAGCATCCACGTGTCATTCAGCATCACCTGTTGTTGCGGCCGAAACGGCAGAACGAAACAACGAAAGAACGACAAACAGAAACGAATCTGATGACTTGATTGATCGAACTACGTTGGGTACACTAAACCACCAGTCGATCCCGGCGGTGGTGGCGTGGTGTGGATTCATTCCTGCCTGCGCTTCGCGACTGGAGAAGACGCATAGGGAAGACGCGGGCTCGAGCCCCACCGTTGCACATTGGCACCGTGGGGGTCGTCCGTCTATTATTAACGATGCGGAAAGCAGTCCCGTGGGCTTTAAATCTTGGCGGCTGAGGATCAGCTCTAAATCTATTTGGCGCTAAGCCTAACACGCACACAGCATTGCCAAAGACATTGTTAAGCCGTAGTTATGCAGCAGCAGCAGCAGAAACAACAATGCGCAGCTTTAGAACGAAGCCAACGACAGTAACCCCTTAACAGCGGGCTTTGCTGCTGCTGTTGCTGCTCTTCCGAAGTAGACTAACGCAACTATCAGAACTTTGGGGTAATTTAGTGTATTTGTAACCTCATAAACTTGACCTCTTAAAGGGTTACACACACGCAATAAACATATTTTAGTCTTTCTTATTAATTATATTAGCTGTATCACCCGGTTGGTGGGACACCGCAATCACTTCTCTGAATACCACGTTTAATTTCTTCATTATTACATATATATATATATATATATATATATATATATATATATATATATATATATACACATATATATATATATATATATATATATATATATTGTTTATTTTAAAATAACTTTGCATTTCAAGAGGGTTTTTAATTACACAATAGTCGTCTTTATATACAATTTGAGTACTTCAGCGACCGTCGCACCGGGCGAGAAAGTGCAAAGACCACCTATGCGTCTGGCAGCTCGCTGCGTAGTATTTCGTCATTATTAAGAATGTTGAGCATACAATGGCTGTCTCATTATAGACTATCTACCGCGCACCTATCGATAACTTTGGTATCGTGGGAAGGATAAAAAGACAATAACATTATTACAAAGGTATTTTTTTTAATCAAAATCATTTATTAATTATATACACATTTATAACTGTATGTCATTTAAAATATTTACAATATTTTAAAGAGTCGGTAGTAGTTAAACCTACTGCAGTTACCTTTGTTTTGACAAAGGTTGCTGCTAGAATGAAACTACTTTTGTTTTTCTCAATGTAAAATTGAAGGTCAAATATATCTACGTCGATAACAGCAAACATTTAAACAAAATCTATTGCTTGACTTAAAAAACCGCCGCTGTCTTAAAATCCTATCCTGGACATTTTCAATTTTAAAATTTGTAACATTAGTTGGAATTTAAGGTTTAAATCTTTGGAGATGGAAGAACTTTAATACAAAAAAAATCATATGTTCCAATGGAATGAGAACACCTCTTTCAAACAAAACGCAATGGACCGGTAGGTTCAGTTTTTCAATCGAGTATTTCACTCTCTTACACTCGCACATTTTATGAAGTTTTTTTTTATGGGTTTGACGAGTTTTTAGAGCACAGCCCAAATGTTTTGTGACACCTAATAATAATAGGGAGGTAGGATTGCACTATTTATTTTATTGCAACGTCTGTGCTCCTTGTCTTTTGCCCGATCGTGGCCAATAATGTTCTTTCCAGATTTCTAAATTGAAATGATTGTACTAATATTAATTCTAAGCTTAAAATAATAGCTATATGTTCTCTTTTTTATTTCATGTTTAAGGCAAATCGGAGTATTCATTTAGATACGTGCAGGTTCGGTAAAGTAGTGAATATTTGTACTGACAGCTCGCATGCTCATTTGAAGCGTGGGCACATTGTGTCTATCGATACTGTCGATTGCATATTCACGCGCGTCCGCACTTATCGTCTTGTTATGCATTTTTGGCCGTTCCATGTTTGAGGACTATGTGCAGTGTTCCATAATGCAATGATACAGAGATGACCAATCATGACATACAATTGCCCAAGCCTAATGTGGCTTCACCCAGTCATAGTCTCCGTCGTCGTCGTTGTTGTTGTTGTTGTTGTTGTTGTTCTTGTTGGTGTTGTTGTTCTTGTCGGTGTTGTTGTTCTTGTCCGTATCTTCGGCAAGATACGAATGATTGTCGATTTAGGTTATTTACCAGTTATCTCACTCACTTACCTCAATGGCCACTTGCCACGGGATTTCGCCAAATCGGGCTGGATGACCGCCAAGGATGTAGTCCTCAACAATAACCGGCGGCGCATTGTCGTGAAGCTCTGAAGCCGCTTCAATGCTCAGGCCAGCAGCAGCAGCAGCACCAGCAATAACTGAAGACAATCAGTGCAAACGCCCTTGCCGCTCCCGCCGCTGCCACTGAAGACAGAGGTCGGGTTATCATCGTGGCGCTATCCAGAAGCCAGAAAGCAAAGATACACCCGCCGGCTGTTTGCTAGTTCCGACACGTTATAATAGAGACAGACATATGAGAAAAAAGGTCAAGCTTGCCGACTGACTGACTACCGAGTTGAGTCATGTTGCTGTTGTTTTTGTTGCTGTTGTGTTGTTGTTACTGTTGTTGTTGCTGCTGCTGCTGCTGTCGTTGTTTTCTCGTCGCCTAGCACCTCCTACCGCCTCAGCTAGCACGATAGGTCGTAGGTCGGGCAGCTATGGGTCATGATTGTTGATCGGACAGGCCGCGTTCTGCAGGTCGGGATTCGCCGACGGAGCTGAGTGTGATCACGTTTTGTGAATCCGTGCCGAGCCGTGACAGACACCGAAGCGCCGAACCCCGTAAACGCTCTCCAAAAGTCGATTCTCAATGTCGCTACAGCAAAAATTGTTGGCCTGTCAAACAGCACGAATATTGCCGTGTCTAGAGGACTGTAAACTAATACCAAAAAAACAACAACAACAACAACAACACGATTTACGTCACCCTGTCCCCCTGTCCTCCCCACCCTTCAATAAGCCAGATACGCCTTATCCTGAATTGATTTCTACTGATATCTTGAAATGATTACGCCTTATCTTAATGACCTTGTCATTGACGCCGTACCGATGGCCTTAGTGAGCAGTTCAGCGTTCTCAAGACATATGCCATATCAAAGGCACGGATACCCCTAACGTGCATACTGGCATGCATGCGACTTGTCACAAGGTGTCACGTCGAATTGCCGAAAAGACGCGAGCATAGCGTAATAATGTGATCGTCGACACTGGCCTCGTCTCAACTCGATCTTTCCACGACGTGAGCCAGTCCTCACTGACCAATAGCTACATCGAGACGTATCATTTGCCGGTGTGCTTATGAGCTCTATGAGCACTATATATATATATATATATATATATATATATATTTATATATATATTGGTACATCATAATTTATATCGCTCGACTATATATATATATATATATATACTGATTCGAATAAATTTAATAGTGATGGTAACATATATAATTTAGTATTACATCGTAGCCGGTATACTACATCGATTAAAGGCGCTTTCTATTCTATGCCATTGTGGTCGTTTTAAATCAGTTGTTTTTCCTAATAGAAATGAGGAACATTTTGAATAAGACGGCATACAGTTGTGTGTCTTTTCCGGCATAAAAATGTGGGTGACTTAGAAAGACATTGCGCAAAGTTTACAAAATAACTTCGGGGTAGAACATTTACAGCGTAAGTGATCTCGGCAATGCCTTGTTTTAAACGTTAGCTAATAAGCCCTAGAAGTAAGCCCAGAGCCCAGGTAAATTCGGCAAATTTAAAGAAACCTTTATATGCACTTCACGCATATTTTGACACGCATACTTCTCCCCAGACTGTTAAAACTTTATTAGATTGCGAAATGGCGTGATGTCTACTATCCTCAGCGAAGTGTAGTCTTGGGAAAAACTCATCGTCATTCGGTTGGGTTGTCTTGCATTATAATACCACGTGCTCTGTCTAGTGGGCATCATTCCTGTTCGAGCCAGAACTAATAGTGAACTACAGCAATCGTTGCTTTAGTGCCGTTTTCTTACGTAGCACTTCCGTTAAGGACGCTGTAAGACTTTCTAAGCCGTCATACGTCTGTTTGGCTACGAGTCTAAGATAAACAGAGCTACCTACCTGAACTGCTTGCCAGGCAGTTAGAGACCTCGGTAGTCACTGAAAAACAAAACTTATCGAGGTCCATTATTTCTTCTTCATTATTTCGTTAGAAAATCCTATGGAAGTATTTTTTCAGAACTAGAGCGCTGCATAAAGTCCTTCTGTTCACCTAGCTCACCCTTATTGCAATTGATCGCTGTACGAACCGTTGATTATGTCGGTTTAGCACTATTTCAAGCGCTGAATCCACCCAGACTGCCACTATAAAGGCCCTTCAAGTAGTACGTCTCCTTAGCAATTTTTAAAGTCTCTTTGACCAGCAATACCTGTTCTTACGCTTTTTTATCTATCGACATCCCCGGTTTATCTGTATGCCGGGTCCAGAATCTGCTTTTCTCCTTTCAATTTCGCCCGGGCTATCGAGCCACTAAAAGCTCCTCCGGTGGGAGCGCCGGAGAGGATTGTCTCAGTGTCCCTCCGATCACGATCCGGTAGAGGAGCTCCCATGGATCAATTTTCACAACTTTTATGGGGTTCTCTTAAGCCGGGTTTTGCCTTGAACAATCGTGTATTTTAGCCTAATCTAATTTTTAATCTAAATTTGTAAGGAAGTTGATCTCTTTTCATCCTCCACGAGCTTAGAATCGTCTGAGATGAGCCGTGAGGTACATGTTCAGTCTAGTTTGGTCCTAGCAACATTATAATGTCTCATCACGGTTCTGGCCATTGCATCTGTCTAGAAGCCTTCAGACTTTGTTCCACCTTTTTTCATCCACCTTCTTCTGGCTGTCCCGACATCGTCTTTTTAACAATATAGGGCAGACCTTCTCGCAAGTTGCTTTCAACAGTGTTGTTATGCCTTGTTCACGTAGATCCATCTTTTACCAAGGTAACGTGCTTTCTCATCTAGTGACTTCCGCCCCTCTAGTCTCATCTGACATCTCCTTCTTTAAGCGGCTAGGTCTGTTGGGTAGTATTTGCACGAGCTGGCAAGTCATCAGGCACAATAACGCGTACTAATAGTCACCTAGAGCTTCTTTCGCCTTCGATCCACTCCAGTGTGTAATCATCTACAAGGCCTCAGTCGCTAGCGAAAGGTCACTGAAGGGCCTCCAGCCTTCCGGTCACAAATGTTGTGGATTTTAGTTATATTTCGTTGAAAATAGCGAGTACCCTTTTGGCTATCTAATCTTGAAGTGTCGACCTTTTCTGTGCTGCGCTTAACATGCTAAAAGTCCCGTAATATTAGCCCTTCGTACGAATACGAAAGAACCCCGAATTTAGTACAGCCCACTCTTACAATCACAAATAATTAGTCACAAGCCCTACGGTGGAATACCAAAGGGCACGAAAGCACGTAAAAAGGCAAGGAACAACTTTAACACAGACTGGCTAACCAGGGCAACCATTATCCGTCATAAAAACGTATAGAACGAGGACATAATTAATTGGGAAGGCACAGAGTTAACTGAGCTTCGTCAAGCAGGGAAGGACTGGGCGCGGTGATGTACTTCAAGTTGTCCTTTAACAGAATGCGCAAAGCCTCACCGTTTTGGTCAGATTAAACTTTTGCAATGTCTTTAACTGGATCACACGAGTCATATGTAATGCGCACGTTTGTAAATTGTAAGGTAAATTGGTCTTCTGCGATCCATCCAACCCCTAGTTGGAAAGCGATGTCCTCTAGTCTGCCACAGACATTCATCACGGTCACCTCCTAGGCGACTACGCTTCTGCCTAGAGACGAAAGCTCTAGATGATTTACTCAAGTCCCAATCCAACTAGGCTGTTACAGATCCATCTGCCACCGGAGAGCTTTAAATTTTGCGCATAACCTTGCTTTTATTGCTCTATGAGAACTGAGCGCGGTAGAAGCCGTAAGGATGTTTTATATAACGTTTTGATCTGCCCTTATATTTATACAAGACAATGAAACAAACATTTGTTTTTATTTTATTTTTCACATACAGGGAGAGGCACAAGTCATCGTAATAGTACAATTAGTATCACGTTGGACCGTAGGGACAGTTATACAATCGCTTTGCTAGGACGGCCGCGGCATTTTAGTTCTCTAACGCGTTCAATTATGTTGGTAGAACCTGAAGCAAGACTTAAAAGCAAACGCATGTTTCGGAAAGCTTTAAGGCACCATTCGAGATAAAGTCCTGACACCGACTTGACTGCGTTTTACTGGTAACAAAGGTATCAACGAACAAGGTTTTGAACCCCATAGGAAACGTCTACTCAAACACTATGTTCCTTACAAGGAACACTTTAGAAAGCTTTAAAGGAAACAATTAATCTGAGTGTCCAATTGCTGCACGATTAATCAAGACCATCTCGAATTCTGTAAAGGAATTCTCGTTGATCAGTTCTCTCATGAGGTCTCTGATCATTGGTAATATTTCAATGATGTAACAAGGGTTCACGCTCACCGCTTCGTAGGAGATACTTTGAGGGTTACTCCTCCAATGAAGCCTCGCGGCGAAAAAGTCAAATAGCCACCTTTTATGAAGGTATGAGGTGAGGACAGTGGTCGAAGTGCGGTTACGGCTGGTCAGTCTGTGACTAGATGGATACCAAACGCGTCTATTGGTATGGTTAGCGGCCACCTTTAGGAAGTTCCGGTGGTGCCTCCTCTACCGGGACAACTCCGCTGCTTACATAGTTTACCAAACACAGGGCCAGCGTAGTGCAATAAAAAAAAGAAGGAAAAAAAAAAAAATATATATATATATATATATATATATATATATATATATATATATATATATATATATATATATATATATATATTGTCTCAGAGTATATATCAACGTTATCATGCCTTGACGATCCTACAATAATGTTTAGCAGTAGCAGCACTGCAGAACATATATCACGCAAGAGAATATTGTCGGCTAGTATCGATATCCAGTGTTCGACTCCCCCCACCCTCACCTGTACGCTCTGTTCCGCCGCTCTCCTTCTCGCCGTAAACCTGTCACCAGCTGACAGGTCTCCGTTCTCCTCAGTGGTGTCACGTGATGACACAAAGCCTGTCTCTGGCTGTGCGGCTGTCATTGTTAGCTGTGACAGTTTTTGCTGATACATGCGCTGTTTTGTACTTTACGGCGGGGCACTGCAGCCATTGTTGCTGCTGCTGCGGCAGCCGCAAATCGATGAGTGATGATCAAACCTCGATCCTTCCGGCATCCTTCCGCGCGTTCTTTTTTGAAGAAGCGGTCATTATGAGTGGTCGGTCGCTCGGTTAAAGCTTCCTCTATCGGCCATTGTTGTCACTTATCGTTATCACATGTGGCAATCGGCGTCGTCGTCGTCATAATTGACGCAGCTTGTTCCCCATCCAGGAAATATCGTTCAGGGATACGCGCCGTCCGCCGCTTCTAGCGGTAACTGTGCTAGTAGTAACCGTGGTATCGAACGGTATCTATCTCACTGCTCTCTACGTCTTCACGAACTGCCGCTGTCACGCAACGGACTGATAGTACCCGTAGTTTGATTGCAAAATACAAATAGCAGCTGTCGTAGCTAATAGTATGAGTCATTCGTGAGAAGTGTGGTGAAGCACCAACACTCACAGTCACAATAGCGATGGCGTGTATATATATATATATAAAAATATATATATTTTTATATATATATATATATATAATATATATATATATGGCCTGAGAGTAAGTGAGAAGAGACGGTCAGCCCCACTCGGCTTCGCGTCCCGTCGCGTGACCGGTCGAATTATCTGCGCTGTGGTACCGGTTTTGCTGTCTAACGATATCAGTTGGCTACTTCCTAGGGACAGCTGAGTAGGAAGGCATGGTGAAGTTGGCTAAGCAATATCCGTCAGCACTCTCTTCCTCTTTGCTAGCGTTTTGCAGGAGCTCCCAATAGACAGCCCGCCTAAGCTTGTATATTTAAGCTTGTTCTCATATACACGTCTGGACCTGGGAAGTTTCGAAAAGTCCCGCGGAGTCAAGAGTTTCTAAGGGTGCATTTAAGACATGCCAAACTTGTAGGGGATTAAGGATAGCCAAGAATTAAAAGCAACCTCCTAATTCTAGATTATTCTCCGTCCTTCGCGGGCCTAGAGCTCACCGTGAAGCATACCTTTAATGCACAGAGGGCCAGACATGTTGAGATATCTAGAGTTTCCCCAACAGTCCTTGTGCAACAGGGCCGCTAACTGTTAGCGGTATATGGCTCATCATCTATGCTCAATAAGCACCGCTCATAGAAAATTCAATCAACAACAGGGATCGAACCGGCAACACCCCGGTAGGTGACAATAATGACTAGCGCACTATTTTCCTAGACCACACCGCCACTTTAGTAATTATGATGATTATGATATCCCTCTTATTGACACATATCTGTAATCACTTACTTACCTCCGGTGTCTGTTCTCGACTTTCAGCATCGTGCCAATCTGTAAATCCAAAGACTAAATATTTCCACTCGTTCCAATTACGGCACCATTTCTCGGAGCTCGTTCCCCTCTAAGCTCGTCGAAATGAGTCCAAATACGTCCCAATTATCAACGTCTATCGAGGAAGTACATCGCTCTTCCGAATCTTAGTATTAGGTTTAGCCTGAAAAATCTCACAATGCCCCGATATATGACATGTTCGAATTTATTACTGCCAACTGTTCTGGCGGCAACGCGTGCCTAACTGCACACCGAGACGTCGCGAAGGGTTTTGACACCGTGTTTCCAAACATTTTCACCTGCTGCCTCGATGTCAACCGCCCAACGCTTCGTTGATGCTCGTCCGATTGAGCTCTATTTTTTTCGAAGCACTACCTTCGTCTTGAATCGCCTCAGCGGTCCACTCCTCTGGGACCGCTTGTCTGTTTTTTTAATCTAAATTGTGTCTTTATGTATATGAATGTGTGTATCTGTAGATCAATACATGTGCGCCTTTATAAACTGACCCCACTCGAAAACATTCTACTTCATTTCCCGACCAGAGCGTCTTAAAGATATTTTCGTCAGCCTTAGGTGAGCATCCAGTCTACAAAAAGAAAACAGAGGTGGTACTATTCAAAGGTCATCACGCCAAAGTTCAAGTGCCAGTTGTTGTAAGTGCTTCGAAAATCGATCTGTCTCAGACGGCTAAATGTCTTGAACTTGAGTGAGAATCGAAACTGGATATCACAGTGTTATGCCCTGCGTCAGATACGTTACTCAGTAATTGCAGCTCTCTGGACTTGAAACAACATTGGGCCTAAAACTGACAGCCTAATAGCGCGCGTTACAGTGCCCTCTTTGCACTGCTTATATTTATGTAGAGTTCCGATAACATATCCCCGATGCAGCGCCCGATACTGTCGTGAAAGCCGGACCCTCATAGTGTCGAGGCGTCCTCACAGGACGGTTTACAAAATGGCAGTAACGCCCTATTCAACCGCAGGTAACCGCGGGAGAACGGCAGAGACGCCTCTCCCACGGTTTCGAAGTAGTGCCAAAACAGTACTGAGCCTGGAGGGTGGGGAGGAATCCGGGTTTAGTGGGTATGTGAGTCCCACACTAGTCACGCAGGATGCTGGTGACGCATGTGCACCATGCATTCCCGAAACCTCCCGGATCAAAAAAATGTCGTGGCGCGGTTTCAATGTAAGCAGCTTGCAAGGGCTCTCTATTTTCCGACTAGCTTGTTTCGTGTACAAAGCTGTGGTTTTATCGGGATCCTCTTCGTCACGCCACACTTTGCGTTCCTACTCACAAAAAGCACAATACTAGCAGTCATACTTTATGCCAACACATTTGGTAGACGCGTTGTGGGCCACATTATCTGCACTACCCTCCCCTCGCTGGTTTTCACAACTTTACTCATATGTTGACACTTGGCCGTAAGTCTCCCCTTCAACTGCTGTGACGTTCTCCTTAGCAACATTCATTCTACCTATTCTTACGATAGCGAAATGACAGAACATAAGAGACGCCTCGGCACACTGTCGCGTGACTGGTCGAATTATCTGCGTTATGGTCCTGGTCTTGCCGCTTAACAATAGGTTAGCCCAAGGTAACAATAGGTTAGTTAAGCCACAGTAAAGGTGGGTAAGCTAACATCTATTTTTATAGATCCCTCTAAGTTAGTTTTATGTATACACATTGGTTCCTAGAAGACGCAACATTATATATATATATATATATATATATATATATATATATATATATATATATATATATATATATATATATATAAATCCCGTCGTCAAAATTGACTAAACCACGTTGTCCGTTACAATTAGACGTAGACACTGTTTGTGCACCATTTACGCGTCAGTCGCCGGCCAGGGTCAGTCCAGAACAAGCCCACTTCTTTAACGGCCCTATTACCGCCGCCACGTCGCTTCACTGGATCAGAAATGGAGATCCTCGGGCTGAGAAACCTTTATCGCCCGTTATGTCTCTTGTCACACAAATGCGATCACCACTTGATTCAAGCTGTGCCTAAAACACAATTAGTTGGTTCACATTTTCGTATATGAAATGATGATATATCGTTAAAAGTCTGTTCTTCAATAATTGTTCGTACTTTTCTTCAGGTGGACCTAAGACAGTTGGATGCTTTTAAATGTGGGTTGTTCTATTTTTTAAACAAAAGTGTAAAAAAAAAAAAATATATATATATATATATATATATATATATACATCTATATATATATATATATATATATATAATGTATGCCTAAAAATGGCCACCAAACCATCATCTGAAAGAGATGCCTCAAGTTATTGATGAACAACACGTGCTTAGGAAGCGCTCGATTCTTTGGCAGGATGATTATTCATTTATTCGTTTCGGTAACCGACAAAGGTGTCTGCTATGTTGTTTTATATTGACATTTGCAATGCTCTAGTCATGCATTTCTTCGGTTGCGATGTGGTGTTTCTTGTCGGTTACGCGCCAAACGCAAATTTAAATACCATACAATGTCGTTGATTGTTATGCGTCATCAAATGTAGGTGGTTCCGTTTAGTGGTCAATTCTTTTCACTTGTAACGCAATAATGTATTTACATTTGCTTGAAGTTAGCCTGCAAGCAACAATATCATTATGCTTTGTAGCGTTCATCGTTTCGGAACGCTTGATATACGCTTTCGGTCTGGTCCTGGTCCTGGCTTATCTTCCGTACATGGCGGCCTGCGATTGGACCTGGTCGAAGCTGGGGTTGCCGAACTTCTCGCGGTTTTCGGCCATCAGCTTGTAGATGGCCTCCAGCTGCTGCCGTTGAGCCTGTAAACGACAACAACAAGTGTGCTCATTAATTAGTTGTTACAACGTGGCCGCCAGCTTACAGCCCATCAGTTGAGATCGCTCAGCAAAACGCGTAGAAGTTTTTCAGGCTCTCGAGAGTCGCCAAATCGATTCGTATTTTACGGCATTCAATGATATAACACACATACATCGTACACTCACACTGTACACATAGTACAGTGTGAGTGTACGATGGTCGTACACCAAAAATACATATTTACGCTGTACTGTTCAAAATGCTGAACAGTAATATTTATATACGCACAAGTCGCTGTCACTGATTGTGATATCATTTATTATCAACACCGCAGGTATTTGTTGGGCCATGTCGATAGCTCGAGCCCACTCTACAATACCTTCACCAGTAAGCGGATATTTTGCATGAAGAAACACCATCTGAACAAGCGTCAGCATCATCATTAGAAATTCCTCTTCAAATTGAGTCGTGTCATGTACATTAGCTTACGTATTCACTCTTTTAGCTTCTCCGATTGCCTCTTCTAGCTAGTTAAACAAAAAGTGTCGATATATAGATAGCTTACCTCGACCTCAGTGGTCTTCTGTTCTTGCGTCAGACTGCGCGCGATATTCTTTTCGGCACGAATGAGTTCTGCCTTCTGTTTGGCCATGGTGTCCAGCACGGAATCAGGTACGTACTCCGAGAAAACAACAGATTGCGATACCGGCTGGGATTCCACAACCATCCCAGTGTCTTGGCCTATACGAACGCAAAATCAGCCTCCTGTCATTAGTAAATTACTGGTATACTTGTAAACTATGTCCTCTATATAATTTTATTATATTGGTGTAGCTTGTCTCTACTGGTCTAGCCTGTGTCTAGATAAACGTATCCACCTTTAAGTTAGAATAACCTCCATATGCGTCATCCGGTTAGCAATTCTAGACGTAAGACCGCGTTGTCTTGACGCCGTAAACCTAATTTCAAACGTTGGCCTACTTAGTAAGTTGTCTCTCAATTAAGGGTCCCCGGCGATCCCAAAGTCTCGACGGCCACTAGGTTGAAGTTATAGGACTCTCTTCGGCGTATTCGTTTGTAATGTCTGCTAATATCGGGGCGTCACCACCTACCAAGTGCTCATCAGGAAAGTTGTTTTACCAACTACGCTACTCTTTATGAAAAGGGATTATTGACAATTAAAAAAAGTATATATATATATATACCTGATCCACCGAATTTCTTTTCAAATTTATTCTTGCAGTTTTTGTGCTGATTGTCTTGTCGAACTATCCGCTGGCGTAGAACAAACATGCACGATAGCACGGCGCAGATGAGAGTGCTAAACACCAGCACAATAATGCCGTGATATCGTTCCACCAGGTCACCGAACACCTAAAAACACATTACAAGAACTTTTATATATATATATATATATATATATATATATATATATATATATATATATTAAGTAAATTATATCTTAATTAACTGCGGAGACACTCTGAAACTCAGCCTACAAACTTGTTTGCAAGATCTCAGAAAAACTATGACGGTCCATGTTTTTTCGCTTCTTTACAGCGCCGTGGTATTTCTAACCCAGGTCAGTACGGTTTGATGTCTCATCAGATTAAAGTGCATATACAATACTAGGCCCCTTTCCTAAAGCCCAAAAGAAATACATTCCAAGCTGTTTTGTTTATGAAGTGCATGCTGTACACCGACGAACGGCGCTATCCTATCACCCGCCACTGCTACTCATAATTAGAGCATTATGGTCAATAAATATTAACACACGCCCAAATTATTTCAATTCTGTCTATTTCACTCAAATTTTGTATAATATACATTTCGTAAGAGTTTCTTCATTAAAATGTATTTTCTCACGCTTCAGACGAGAGAAGTAGTGCAACGATATATGGCCTAGTACCATGCATTCCACTACATGGAGCATGGACGAACTGGAAAATGCGGTTCGCTTGTTTGATGGACATGAACACCTCGGCAGGAAAGCTCAGCTGCAAATTTGGGCCGTTAGTGCGGGACTCCTCCCCACTAAAAAATTTGTTTTGTAATCATTTCTACACTCAACTGGGAACTGCGCAAGCAATATGTCAGACAATCGAGCGGCTTAATAGTAGCGTCCTTATCTTAACTGCCCTGGAGTGCCTAACGGGTTGCCTTGTCAAGTAAAAACGATTATTTTATTCCTTGGCGTGCATTATGCTTTCGATTGTATGAGCTAGAAGATTCCAGTCATCACGAGAGTTCATAAAAAGGTATATATGTTTAAGGCTGTTGTCACTTGCTGGCGTTAAAACCGTGCGTAAAGGAGCCCACGCCGGGCATCGCAGTGTTGTTTGTTCGGGCGTGTTCTCCGTTGTTCCTTTCCAGTGCTTGCAGAGTGGCGTATCTGTTTTCCTTTCCGAAAGAGGTAAATCTCGAAGTTGCCATGCCCTGTGAACACGTGGGTCACGTAGTTCGTTAACTCGCCGCTGGGCCGGTTAATCCACATCTTTATGTCTGGAATCAGAACGTTCGCTCGGGTCCGGTATGGCGCCCCATTGATTCTGCCAACTGACCAAAGTTTTATCCCTTTCTTCTTCTTTTTTGCTTGTCGGTTCTGCCCACAAGCGACGACGTTCGTCGACCCTCCTAAGGGGTCGTGCCAGCCAGTAAAAGGTTTGTAGGCTATCGAAATCCGTGAATCAGCGATGCGTTGGGTCCTGTGCGTCAGCGCCCTGTTGCGGGTCGGTCAGTGCGGTTAATATGCAGTGCGGAATAACGTAATGGACTCGTCGGCAATCAATATAAGAAGGCGTCGCTTCGATCCTCGCGGTCCAAAGCGAAGGTAGAATGTGCCTAGCAAGGGTATGCCCAGTATATTCCCACTTGGCGCGCATAGTGAACCACCTGAGCACACTGGCCATTCATGATTAGCCTCGGGGGAGGAACCGTCTTGGGCCAAGCAGGAGGTCTCCCTCGCATTTGGGGGGGGGGGGGGCAGCGTCAAACTCCGTTCCGTCATCCAGACGGAAATCTCGGCCAGAACGTAATTGGCTCTAATTCCAATTGCTGGGAGAGCCGCACTGTACTACGGCTGACAGGTCATACGCATACACTAGAGGCTGTCCTAAAGTCTCCAGTATAGACTACTAATGGTAGCGAGCAATCCCTTACTGATAATGCCAATGTCCTCGAGCAAGCCCGCAGGGTCGTCCAGCGTGCCGTTGGGACTGCTGTAACATGCGTACAAACGGCCGACGCCGTCCATGTCTATCTATGTAAAGGTCGATCCTCTTCCACAACCCGTAGCTCGCAGATTAGCAAGTTATGCACAACGCAGGCGCTGATCTGAATAGAGGTATTTGAGCTCCGCGGCTCCTGTTACAGTTCAGTTGAATAACTTTAGGTCGCATCAATCGATTTCAGGGACTTGGCTAACCGTTGATCAACAATCGGAGATCGCTGTCCTCTCTTGTGGTTAGTTCGTAAGAGGCACGAACGTGACAAATGCGAAAGTTAACCATAGAGTGAGCTGCAAGGAGGCGGCAGCCATGAAGCAGGCACGTAAACGATATGCTCATTAGAACCTTCAGACAGACGCGCCGAGCCGACACATCTGTGTGAAGATGAAAACATTTGAACAGGCGACAAAACCCTGATCTCCTGGGGCGCGAACTGCTCATACGGAACGTGTCGATTTGGAACACTTCCACGGCGGGTTATACGACGATCTACGGACTGCCGCATCCCAAATCAGGCATTTGCCTTTATTCCACGGCGGGATGCTGACACCGTCGGGCCATTTCTTGTCATGGAGTCCCAGTCTGAGTTTCAGCATGCTAGGTATTTCCGCCCTCGGGAGAGCTCTTTGAATTCGATTCAATTCAGCATTTATTTCACCACAAAATTGGTAGACAGTTGATTCAATTTTCACAAGGTGTCACAATGTGACTTTTTGGTCTTACAATATAAATTTAACTTTGGATGATAAGGACGTTCCGCAAATTTATAGGCACACAAGTATATGATAGCGTCCAATATCAAACTCTCCGCAAAAGCTACAAACACATTCTTCAATATTAAAACAGCTTGGCTTCATGCATATGTAATGGTGGTACCCGTGCCAGGTTATTCGGCAGATTAGCGAGCGGTTCCTTTGCATGGCTCCTTTCCATCTACGTGAAGAAAAGGCCGGCCCCTCAGTATAATTCTCAACTACAATTTTTAAATTTCTGTTTTCTTTGTTGGCTCGATATGAGTCTAGAATGTGTGGTGTAAATGGTGTGTTACTAAGTGCTAGGTCTTCAATAAGTGTTCTCTCTCCGCACATCTCTAAGGCAAGTGTTGCCGACGCGCACTTTGGAAGCCGCAAAACACGCTTAACATATCTGGCCTTTAGTTTATCTAGACTTTTTAAATGGCTGAGGGTCAGGTATGGTGCAATTGTGGAAAGACCGTATACTGCTACAGGGAGTACTTTGATTTTAAAGCAATTTATAGCTGTTTTTACGTCCACATCGTGCATATAGCCTAACAAAAACATTGCAGACGTAGCTTTTGCTTGTATCTCCTGATATGTCTGCTAAAAGAGAGCCCGGGGGTTAGTGTGACGCCTAGATACGAGAAGTGGCTAACTAATTTGAGTGGTTGTCCATATACTGACAGATCATGATCCCTGGCCGCGTATGACCCTCCTCTGCCAAAGCGTAAGATCTGTGACTTTTCAACGTTAATCTTGAGCTTGTTTTCTTCGCACCACTTCGCAGTTTCGTTGAGGTAAAACTGTAGATGGTTACGAGATTTTGCTAAAATGACTAGGTCGTCAGCATAAAATGCAAAATGGGCTTTAATATTACGCAGTAAGTCCGCGAGTCCAGTCACGTACAAAATAAAAAGAAATGGGCTAGCTGAGTCTCCCTGAACTACCCCGATGGTTGTGTTACGGGTGTTTGTACATAGTGGTCGCCGTTTTTACCCAAATTAGATTGTGCGCTAATATATTATGAACGAGATTAAAAAGGGGGCCTGTTATGTTAAACTTTTGCGAAGCGTGTCTAATAAACGGTCTCTCGGCAGGCAATCGAAAGCAGTTTTAAAAATCTATAAACGCAGCGTATGTCATTTTCTTGTTAGAGAGGCGTTGTGATACATGGTTTAAAACAACTCAACTGCATCTGACGTCGATCGCTTGTTTGAAAAACCCTATTGTTCTGCCGGAATTTTGTCTTCTTCTACGCACGGGTACAATCGATTAACGATGAGCGACGCTAATATCTTGTAAAGGACGCTTGTAAGTGCTATGCCCCTGTAATTATTTGGGTCAGTTGCATTTCCCTTTCGCTTAAATATAGGCTGTAGATAGGTTTTCCGCCACTCATCGGGAATTTTGCCTTGTCGAACACATTAATTGTATAGTTTTGTCACAATAGGGCATAAAGCTTCAATATTCGACTTCAGGTGTTCATTAAGAATACGATCAGGTCCTGCTGATTACCCGTTTTGCTTCGATATAATTTCGGTTTTGACTTCGTCCACAGTGAAATCAACAATTTCTTCTAAAAGGTCCTGGATCTGGCAATATGACGCCTCTCGTTAATAGATTTGTAAAGTGGGCTACCCACTCTTCGTCATTTATCAATGGGTTTGAAGGTACTGGTCTCCTTGGAAGAAGTAGCCACGGCTTCCGCACGCTTTCCAAATTTAGCTTAATGCGTTGTTGTTCCTCGTAATGCCGTTTCTTTCTTTCTTGATACATCTAAATATTCGTTTTAATTCCGCCAGTTGTAAAAGTTCAGTTGACGTTGTGGGTTTATACAGACAGATCACCTTCTTTATTTGTCGACACTCCTTGTCAAACCACGGCTTGTGTCTCTGCAGTCTCACGTTCTTTGGTTTTGCAGCCGTGTGGATAGACCAGTTAATCGTTTTTTCAAAATCGTTTATATCATCTTGACCCTGAATTCTATGATACGGGTGCAATGACCAACGACGCATGGAAGAGGGACTTAACAGGACCAATAGGCATATAGTAACACGTTTTGCGGGGTCATGGGTATCACCACATTCTCTGCGAAACATTAGGGTTTCATGTCCCGTGTGATACCTGTATTTGCAGTAGGTGCGGGAACTTTTGGCGCCAGGTACCACGCAACGTCAT
>QVRM01005837.1:535000-569848 GCA_003439945.1 Dermanyssus gallinae | reverse complement strand
GGTAGAAGTCTCATCGCCGGAAATCAGATCACCTTGCCATCTTGTGCCACCTGCCCCTCTGATGCGATTGCCCTTTCTGTCGTAGTGGGTCGGCCCCTTCGACGCCCGTATGCCCGTTCTCATCGCCGAAAGCCAGAGTTGCGTCGGCAGCCAGTCGGTATGCTTGCTTGCCGTCCTTCTGTAGAAGGAAAGATGGATAAAAGAGACCTGAAAAAGAGGGAGGAGAGATAGAAATGGGTACGGAGAGTAACGGGTAAGAGAGCGATAGGAAGGGGTAAGAGGGAGATATAAAGAAGGAAGAGAGGGATGGAAAGGGGTAAGAGAGATAAAGTAAGATAGAATAGAAAGTAGAGTAGTGAAAGGGTGATAGACGACCCACGACCCCACACGCCTTCCGAAGCAAGCCCAAGTTTCGACGTGCTTTGCTTCGTCGTGCTCTTCTTCATTTCGTTCGTCTGCGACTGAACGTCGTTGAGGTCGCGCGCAGAAGCGGACACGGTCGCGGCAGCGGCAGCAGCAGCAGTAGCAGAAGCGGAAGACGACCACACAGCGGGCGGCCGGCCGCCGGCAGCCTCAGTCAGTTAGTCTGCTTTCCAGCTTGCCCACCAACCGACCGCCGTTATCATCATTATGCAAATATCAGGTGGGCTCGGACGACGACGAGCAGAACGACGACGACGAGCTGAAAACTGTGTCGGTAGTTCTTCCCTCTTCTTTTAGTTGACTTCGGCCGTGTTGGCGTCGTTTGTCCTTGAGCGGGCCACGGCTTCCTTACGCCACGGCCCCTGCCACCATTCCCTGCCCCGTCCGCCCCCCGTTCCGCCCCCCGCTACATGTCTGGCAGAAGCAGCAGCAGCAGAAGAAACAGCCGCTCCGAGGCTCCACCGATCACTACCAGAAAAAGCAGAGGCAGTAGTAGTAGTAGTAGTAGTAGCAGGAACAGGAACGCCGCCGCCGCCGCATCCACGTGCAGCTCGGTAGTTGTACCAAAGAGAAGGATGGATATAAAGCATTGTCCCATTATGCAAAGAAAAGTGTATAATGATGCGACCATGACTGCCGCCTCCGCAAGCCTCAGCGATTCGACGTTCCCTAACGGTCGGCCTTGCTTGGCCTCCAAGACCTTGTTCGGCGCAAGGGGCGGGGCGCTTGTGTGGGACGACGACAGGGAATGAAAGGGATAGACGGGGGTAAAGGGGAGGGGGTGAAGCGGGGTGGGAGGGGGGCAGCAACACTAAGGTCGTCGACGTGGGCGCTTTCGTGTTGGCGACGCTGCCGTCGTCGTTACGTTCATTTTGGTGTGGTGACTTCATTCTTTATTCTGCCTCTCCGAACTCTCCGACTACAACGGCCGGTCACCAGCCGAATTCGAACGGCAGGCTGCCACTGCACCGGCAGGAACGCACTATCCATCTAGGTGTCTCTCTCTGTATGTCCACAAGCCTGGCTTCCTCTCTCTCTCTCTCTCTCTCTCTCTCTCTCTCTCTCTCTCTCTGTAGTCCACTAGCCTGGCTCTCTCTATCTGTATGTCTCCTATTCTTACTGTGCGTGTGTCTACGTAAGCAGTGAGCGAGCAGTCATTGCAAACGGTGCATGAACGAAATTAGAGTTGGTTGCTCGTTTGATCGTCGGCGTCATTGCTCGTTGACTGCGGCGTGCCGTGACCTGTCGCTTGTGAGTTGGCTGGCGGGCGAAAGTGCAGCGTGTGGTTTCGGGGGGCGCGGCAATCTAAATGATCTGGTTGGTGAGGTCGTGAGGTACTCGCGTCTGTGGCGAGATTTCGATGTCCGATGTTAACTAAGCTCGTCGAATCGTCAGTTGTATGCCAGATTGAGTGGCGTTTGTTAGCCGTGGTTTAGTCAAGTCAACCAAGCACCTTTATTCACGAGTCATAATTATGCGGTGCGGTTAGAGGCGGTCGGGCCGGAAGAAAAGAGCTACTCATGGTAATCGCGGTAGTAAAAGTAGTAGCAGTAGTACTAGTAGTAGTAGTAGTAGTAGTAGTAGAAGTAGAACAAAATTGAGTAGTAGACGACTACTTATAGAGCTAGGAGTAGGGTTAGATCTGGTTAGTTTAAACCGTAGGGCGCAAGTTGCTTGCGACTAAAATCACATACATAGCTGGATCGGGCTATGTGAGATTCTTAGTTAACAGAGGTTCGACTGCCACAATGAGCTCCACCGCGAGGTGAAGGCACGGCCATCCTTATTGTCATCGTTAAGACAGAAATTCTACTTGTTGGATGTCTGCGACAGTACGAGCAAGACCAGCAATGGCATACCCGATGTGAAAGTTCATCAACGGGCAGCGAGTTCATCAACCCGCTGTACAGGTAGCTTTAGCTACTCTGCGCAGCTGTCGCGGCTCTGGAGCAGAGTCTAACAGTTAATTTCGGAAAGTGAAGATTATGCGTTCTCCGCCCGTACGCCGCGTCAAGACTATTGCACTCTTAGCACATAATGCAACATTCAACCCGAGGGATTTCGCTTTATTACATTCGTCTAGAAAGAAGGCCTACGAGAGGGGCCCTCGAAAATCACAAGTGACCGTTGAATCTGTTCGACACAGCCATTTGCGCGTAGCCATTTGCAATGCTACCCCACTTGTTATATCATATTATATCACGGGCGCTTAGAGCGAGAGCATGTTGAAATATCTAGGGTTTCTCTTGCGGTTCTTGTGGCAACATTATCGTTAAATACCAGCGGTATGGCTTATCGTCTATAATGTATTCTCAATGAACATCACTTAAGGAAAATTCGATCAACAACATAAATTGAACACTCGGTAGATGACAACCATGCCTAGCAAACTAGTCCCCTAGACCACGCCGCCACTATATATATATATATTTTAAGATTTGACTATGCCCGTGTACGGTTTTTTTCCTGTAATGGCTAATTTTAATCCACTCCGGCATTTACCTAGTCTAAATTGGAAACCATGCAAACCAATTTAAGAGTGGCCGGTCCTCGGTCTTGAACCCAGTCCTCCCGAATGCAAGGCAAAGGCTTTGCCACTAAGCCATCTTGCTCGGTATATATATATATATATATATATATATATATATAGATTCCTCTGACTCAGTCGGTCGATATTTGTGTCTTGATAAGCTTGTCGGTCGTTTGCTGCAATGGCCCTGAGGTCGTCGCAAGACACGAAGACACTGGGGAGCTCGACTGGTGTTTTCGCGCACCGTTAGGGTTCGTCAACCCGTCACCCGTCCGGATCTCGTTTTTTTTTTACAATAGCTGCTTTGTATCTGTTGCCGTTTACACGGCAAGACGATGCTGAAAGACGACGACGACGACGACGCAACATGCTACATACCATCAGTCGTAGCAGCACTGCGTCATTAACCTAACTCCCGCCTCGTTTTGTTTTAGCCTAATACACGTATTTGCGTAGTTAATAGTTATGCCAACACGGCAGCCGGCTGCGTGTTTGGCGTGTTATGCAACCGTAAATAGGTCTTCCTGCATGAAGTGATACGTCGTTCGTTGTACGTCGCTGTTGAGTACAACCCTGTTACAACGCGCGAGACGCTTGCACACACTAGACGAGCACGCCAGGCCGGCTTGACATACATACAAGACATATGAGGAAGAAGAGAAAGAAAGAGGAGGCAGTTTTGTTGCTCTGGCGTGATATGGCAACAAAGACGACAGACACTGCATACTCTTGATACTATGTAGAGTATGCAGTCTCTGTTCTGCTACTACCGCTACTACCACTGCGACGAGACAGCGTTAAGGTCCCTCCTAATAGGGAGTACTTGGCAAGCCAAGAAGGATGAGATACCGCACTACCTGATGCTAGCCAAAGTCTATCCGTACGTGTATATATAGTATGCACGCGTATATATGTGTGTGTGCGTGCGTGTGTATGCGCAGTGGCCTTATGGACGACGACGACAACAACAGCAACAACAACAACACCACCAATAACAACAACAACACCAATAACAACAACAACACCACCAATAACAACAGCAACAACAACGACAACGTAGGAAGGAGCCGTCAGCCAAAAGTAGCCAAGCAGTTATTGGTGTGCCAGTTCAGTGATTTGCCATAGAGAGAGGTGGGAGCAAGGACCAGCGGTTGGTGGCAAACGCGGCTGGACGGACAGCTTGATATTGTCTGTCTACGCCTGTCTACGCCTCTCAAGGGAGGCCGAGGCAGGGCCCCTCCCCCCATCTCGGACAGCAGTAACGCTGCAAAGTGCAGAGTCCACGCAGACAGCAGTGGCAGTAGCTGCAGCCGCGTCAGTAGTGGGCAACATAGCAACAACAACAACACAACTGCAAGAACAATAACAACAACACTAGCAGCAGCAGCCGAAATACATTGTGCATGGATAGACTCCGGCACTTCGGACTTTGGTTCTGCCCTGCTAGGGCGCTAATACTACGGAGGGGCCACCGTCGCCCGCCCATCTGGCAGAAGGGAACTAAATATCACACAAAGCAATAAGCTACGCTGAAGGTGCTGTTTTCTCGCATGCTCTCTTGCTCGACGCTTCGATACTTCAAGATACACAAATGCTCGGTATGCGTATATAAATATATTATGTATATATATATATATATATATATTTTCAGTGTATACATAATAGAAGTTATTCCGTAATATATATATATATATATATATATACTATACAGGGCATACGCGTCAATTGAAAATATATCTGGCAAACTACTGTTGACTACGTGCAGTCTTAAATTGCTCTCTACTTTTCTAGATTGAACAACAATAAGCTGATAACTAGTTTGCTGGCTCCTCTTCGTAGAAATTCGTAGTTTGTTCCGTTGACGTGTTGGCGTGTTGTTATCGACAGGAAGGCAACACGGCCCGTTGCGTGCTTACGTCTACAGTCATTTTCAGTTTGATTCGTACTCAGTTTTTGATCAGCCCGGCTGCTCGACGTTGATACGTACAAGGAGGGGATTAGAGGCGTTATCAAGTTGAGCAACGCTTCAAAGGCACGTTTTGTCGTTGCCTCTGAGTCGGGGGTCTTTGGCGACACAACGTGTCGCCGTAATCGCGAACAAAGTCTATAGCGACATAATACTATTTTTACTTTGTATTTTAGATACGAATCAGTACTAACCGCTTAACTCAAATGCGCTAACTTGTGAGAGCACTGAGGTGGCGGCAGCGACCACTGAAGAAGTTGACACGTGTGTGTAACTTCTTCAGTGGTCGCTTGAATCGCATGAACTTGATGGATCTACTGTGGCTCCTTATCCATTTGGAGATCAGAAAAAAGCGATCAGAGCTTGATTGGCTCAAACAAATTCACTCTAACAGTGTGAACGGAAGTGATCTAAGCTGACAACGACAAAAATAACGACGAAAGCGTTAACTTATGTGCATTTGCAGGAAGCAGCAAATGAGGGCGGTAGCCGCTGCAGCGGCTGCAGAAAACGCGACGCTCAAACGGAAGGTGCAAATCGACTCGGCAGCTTTTGAAGGTATAATTAGATCGGCAGCTTTTAAAGTTATAATAAGATCGGCAGCTTTCGAAAGTGATCTGTAATGAATAGACTGCGGAAACGGCACGAAGCATTATTCACACTGAATTATAGCGAAGTTATAACCGGATCAAAGACAAGACCAGCTGAGATATGGTGCCTACCGACCCTATTTTAACAGTAACTTGACCATCATGCTTTAGGAGGCGGCACAATCTTTCAGAACTAGGTTTTTATATGTATTGAACAATATGGTAGAATGGGGGTAGAATGAGGGTAGGTTGCGAGAATGCGTGCAGACGCTTAGTCAAATTTAGACTGACGCGGCAATCGTACGCTATCATGTTTCTTCCTTCTATTATGTTTTTTACGTTATAAGTACGTGAATACGTGGGCTCATTGGCTCTACTAGTCTGCCGTCGCTGTCCTTTACAAGCACGTGTGTATTGGTCGGTTTGAACTTTCTAGGTGGTGGAAAGCATCGTGTACAGTACTCGGACGATACGAATGCACTGTAAGTACAACACAAAAAGCATGTGTTACCACTACACGCTAACAATAACGATACAGCATCGTAATTATGTAGTTGATTAGCTTACTTGGTCGTTTGAGGTAGAACCTATCGAGTGACCTGAGTCTCCTGATGTCCAGACACCCGTCCACAGCTGTCACCCGAAACCGAGGACGGCGAAATATCTGTTTAGCCTGACCTTGTAACGGCCCAGTAACGAGTAGTTAATTATCTGACTAGCTAGTTAGCTAGACAGAATAAAATTGATCTGACGTTAGTGGATTAATGAGTGACAACATGAGTTAGTAGATATCGGGAATTCGTCGGAAGTTGTGTAGTACGACTAACGGTGAGACGTTCTTCCCAGGGACGCAAGTTCATCGCCGTTCCTCGGCTCAAACGGCTCGGCTGCCATGTGCCGACAAAGCAGCTTGGAGGAGTTTGATGAACTCTCGGAGTTCGGCGAGGGCAAGCAGGCGTGTTACACTTCGTATGGCTACAAGGGTAGGTTCAGCTCACGTATGTAGACAGAAACGTGGATAGATAGAGGTCAGATAATCAGAAGGAAAGACAGAAACAGAATCGGTATTGAAACTGCTTTGAAGATCTATGTAGAGAGGACGTCTGCGGTCCTGCGGGACTTCATATATATAAACAGATCCACTTGTTTTTCTGTTAAATAAAATAGAAGCAGACAATTCGAATCACAAAGCTACCAGTAACACGGGTGAATAAACGCTTTTAGCGGCCGTGGATGAAACCTTGCCCTTAATATAAATGGGTAATAAGATACGACAATGATAGCAATACCACACAAATTCTAGCGAATACTTGGTTGTTTTTGTAAAATGCAGCAAAAAATACAGATAGGTGTGCTTCTTTTATAATAAACGCAACTGTTTGGCCTACGAAATAGACATCGTCCAGAAGTGTGTCCGAACGTAGTCGATGATTCTGAGGGTTTTTGTCGCAATCCGAATTTAACTGCAGCAGATTTACTGCGAAAGATGCAGTGCTCAGTGCTAGCAGTGCTTGGCAAGAGGCAACACGTTTTAGAGCCCACAGTGAAAAAGCTTAAGAACTGTAATGGTTACTGGCGTACACTCCACACAACTTGACGCTGAAAAACGTACTCAATCCCTCTGGTAAAGGGAAGTTTTCTGCGGTCAGAAATTACAAACTGACTGACCAACTGGAGCTCGTACACAAGATGGTCCGTTATCACAAGCGTGTCCGAACGAGTAACCACCTAACGTTAGACGCTATGAGCAAGTCTATAACTGGTTGGACCTCGATTAAGAAGGGCTGGATCAGGCGCCGACGTGCGCGGCTAAGTTACCCGGTGTGCTTAAAGCCAGGCACAGCAGAGGCAGCCTTATCCTTATCGGACTCTCATTACAGTGAGTGTGTGTGTGGTGGGGGGAGCGGGGTGGGGGTAGTCGTCTCGTCGGAACGCAATTACGTGCCCACGGCAATAAACGACGCAACGGCGAATCGTGTCTCTCGTCAATGTTAGTATGAGAAAAAGGAAGAAAGAGTCAGTTTGCGGCTCTGCGTCACCGTTCGGCATGATACGTCCTCAACGCTCGTGGCAATCAGACAGATTTAACGGTTGGCCCAGTACCTATCACATAGCTGACAATAATGAACGCGGCGTGTTGTTGCTGTTGTTGAAATGTTTATTATTGTTAGGAGTTGTTGTTGTTGTTTTGTCGTTGATACTATGCTGTCGTCTTCGTAGTCGTCGCAGCAGCAGCAACAGCAGCAGTATTAGTAGAAGTAATCGTGATACTGACTGTAACCAGTTGCAGCTACCACGGTTGTTGTTTTACGGTTGTTCATATTCGTTTGCAGTACCGCGGCCGTATCCATCGACGATAAACGAGGAGTCGTCGATCTATTCCGATTGTACATACCGAAGCTCATAGAATGGCGCGGAAGCAGATAACGACGATAACAAGGACACCAACGAGGACCAGAACAAAAACAACCACAACAACAACAACAATAAAAGGACCGAGTGTCTAAGGCAGAGCAACAGCATCAACAGTAGCAGCAGCAGCAGCAGTAGCAACAAATGAACGGTTCGTAGAAGATCGTACCGAAAACAGGCAACAACAATAGCAACAATAACAGCACAGCAGCAACCGCATCAGCAGTAGCAGGAGCATAGCAACACATCCAACGGGACGACCCGGTTAGCCGTTTACACACGCATAATGTCAACAGAAGCATCAGCGCTAACATCGCAAGCCTTGATCCATCAATCACTCTCCAATCAAAGACTGGATCAGGTCTGCGACGATGAACGTGGCTGGCTGCTGATGAAGTATGATGATCATGGATGGGTCATTTACCACTTACCACCAAGTGAACACCTCCGTTACAACCGTTATTCGATTAGACGATTACCCCCTCGACACGTAGGCCGTGAACTCCTGACCAGAATGATGATGATGATGTTATCGCCAATCGCCTATGATGAAGGTTAGCACGTGTGACCGTGATCCCGGTTAGAGTCTGCTCGACAATGACGGCTTCAACGGCCCGTCCACCTGTGATGTCGTCGTTCAGGCTAGACTAGTTTCAGGAAAAATATTTGTCGACGATTTTTGCAATTATGACTCGTCATATTGTAATTCTTAGTAATATAATTTTTCTTAAAATTATAATTGTGGTGGACAGCTTTTACTAATGAAATGACTGAATTACTAACAGGCTAACAGGTACTAACGCTAATGATGACTGCCACACTGTTACTACGTTTCGTGGGGCATGGGGGCGTATTTGATTTATTATTCGCTTAACATATACACCTGAATTATGTTGATGTACTCGTATATAAAGTGTCAACAGAGGCTCATTTACGGCACCACATAATACATGCTTAACTTCTCAATAAATCGAATATATAATGATGTCGATGCGAACATAACACAACATAACGACATACGCGCCCATACTACAAGCTAAAACTATCAGGAATGTAGCAGCATTAGGACGGGATACAAAAAAATCAACAATTCAAAAATGCACGACATTACCCTACACTTTACATCACATACAAATGTGGCGTCGAATTTTTTTCATACAGTTACCACAATTTGTACAACAATGATGTCGGATGATCAGTCAGAAAGCAAGAGAGCTCAGAACGAACGCATCATTGACTAATCGTGGCATCACGAATAAGTGATTTTCACATCACAACGACACATTACTTCATTCATTGCGTTGCATAAATTCAACAAGTCGTTAGTTTAGTTCACGCGTAACTAAGCTTATGGAGTTTTGTGATCGAATCTGTTTTGGTGTAGACCTCCAAATTAAGTGAAGGCGACACGTAAGCAATGGAGTGCTCCTTTAAAAAAGTGGCATAACAAACATGGTGAGGTGTCTATGTATGATCTATTAGGAGTGCGCATGAGCGGGTATATATATATATATATATATATAGAATATATATATAGAACATGTTGTACAGCTGTTACGTTTGCCTTCTCTCGCTCTTGTCTCGTCATCGCTGCATGTCTTGTTGCGGTAAATACAATGGCAGTCGCAGCTGCAGGTGTGTATGACTAGATGGATGAATGGCTGTATATATATATATATCAGTTTGTAACGTATGTGCGTACATTAGTTAGCATTGCTGACCGGAATCTTTCGAATGCCGGATCGAAAAAGGTGAAACGGGAAAGGCCGTTTGACGTTAGAATGTCGTTATAGTGCTGGGGAAGATCTGACTACTTTCTCCCCCTACCGCTGTCGCCTGCTGCCGATAGCTAACGTGCTAGTTAATTGACTAGCTTACGTGGGTTGATTCTTTCGAGTGCGCGCAAGGTAAGCCCGGGATCGAAGACGAAGAGACAAAAATCGCATTTGACTGGATTATAAGGTACACTTACTTACCAAACTCTCACGATAGCTGCTTCAGCAGCGCTAACTGCATAAAATACCATTATTAGTATTACAATTTGTCGTGCAGCTGTCTGATGCACACTGTCTACATTAATAGATCCCATCACTCAAGTCAGACGTTCACAAAAGCACAAAACAGCGAAAGAAAAGACAGATATATATATATATATATATATATATTAAGAGAGAGATAATGTGATAGAACGATAGAAAAGTAGAAATGTACATAGGTGCCGAGCAGTAGCGTAAAAATTAACTTCAAGGCAGGTAAAAACTGAGCCATACAGAGCACGAGATAAAGGGAAATGAAGATTGAGCATATATATGTATCATATGGCGAAAGAAACCGGTGGAGGTAAAAGCAAAATGTAAAAAATGAGCCATCATTCTACTTTATTCCGCTATGTACAAACGGTAGTTGACGTTCTTTTTTTCATCGGTACTCGACTCTTTCGGCTGCTTTTGACGGCGCCAATTGAAAAGTTCATAAGGCGAATTTAATTAGCTAAATGGCCACGCATGGTGTAGTGTAGCCACCGTCACAACCGGCGAGCCAGTCGAGATCGTGGCTCTTGCGAAAAAGGGCTTCCCTCTACCAGCCCGATCGAGGTAAGAGGTGGAAGAAAGAGGTGGTTGACTTAAAAGAAGAATCCATATATACATACATAGATGCACGTGTGCACATATAAACAAAGATGGTTATGCACACATGAAATCCCGTTTGGGTGTACATTTAAGACCCTGCGCACGTTACGACAGCTATCTTTAGCCTAACTTGCAAGTCGAGGAAAGGAGCCACAACAGCAGTGAGGCAATCTTCGATATGATCAATTCCGCAATACTTGCCAAAGAGAGCTTACTGGTTCATTCGAATGAATCAGTGATATATACATATTTAGATATATATATATATATATATATAAAGTACCTCGCGAAGCCCGACTTAATTGTTGTGTTCATGTTTGTGTTACGTATGGTGATAGTTCACGATTTATGTAGCGTCTCGGTTCAAGCGTTGCTAGCGCTTCGGCAATTGTAGTATCACTTCATTTCCCTAAGATGCATTGAACATTTGTTTGTAATACATCCACGACCAATTCGCTGAAAGTCTACCCTTGCAATCCCAGACGGGCACCACGGTAGGTAACGCACGTACTCAGTTACGTCCCGTGAGGCCGCTCGAAAATAGTGCCAGCTTAGTTTCTGTTTTGCGGTTACGAAAGTTCTGTTAGACCGCTTGACAGCGCTGATGTCGCATTACTCGTCAACAATGATGAACGATCGAATTTTCACCTTGTTTTTTACCCTTTGACAAATTCGTATATGCTACACACACACACACACACAAGTGATTGTCATATAGCGTTCCGGCCATCCCCTCAATGTGTGGCAAATATTCTCACCTATTTATTCTGTGCTTAGACTAATGAGGCCGCTTGCCAAAACGAGATACTCTTGCTGTAAATAACAGACTGCTGAGGATGTTACAACGACATTATTAAAGTTATGAGTATTCATGTTCATACTGATATTACTATTACTGTCGTCCATGATCCCCATGCGCTCTCTCGTCGCAAAGATGAAGTGCCTTGCAATTAACATTGTTGTTCCTGTGATACAAATATGCAGGTCACTACTGCACGCAATTATCATTGTCCAGAAGCCAGGACTCTGTTGGAGGAAAAATAGCGTAGATAGTTAACACAATAGTTGTACACTTACCCAAATCGGTGTACAATGACAACAATGATAACAACAACCGCAATGACTAGCGAATTAACACGCTTAGCACTGTAACGACATAAATTATAGCAACAACAACAACAATAGCAGCCACAACAACAACAATAGCAGCCACAACAACAACAGTAGCAGCCGCAACAACAATAAAAAACGACAGTAATAAAGATAACGTGACAAATACACAAATGGAAGAGAGCAACACGAGCCGCTAACAGAGACTTTCTACAACTAGAGGTGGGTCAGCTGCAACTGAAATGAACAGCGCACGAACAAACAATGATTATAGTAAAATGAGCGTAATACCATTCTAGACAATTTTAAACTACACGCAGTATGTACATGACAAAAGAAAAACTGCAAATAGTCGCGATTACCCTTTGACGCGAGTGGCAAGATGAATGTTTTTTTCATAATAATAATCCATCGTGAGGATTTTGTCCTGGATTGTGAGGCGAGCGTTCATAGAAGTCCGCTACTAGCATACGATTCCCAGATGAAGGTGGATCGCAAGAGAGATCTGTCTGGTTGCTTTGAGCGATGAACTAACTCTAGGCGTGCATTGTGTATGACTCTAAGGATTGTAACTATTGTAGAGCGAATGAAACAGTTGCAATTTAAAGCATTGTTCTTACATGTAAAGTTAGCCCATTTGAACAAGATATTATTGCGTCTAGAGGGGGGGGGGGCATTAGGCATGCATGTCTTCGCAGGATAGACTTGCAGATGCACTGCCATGACCTCGCGCGCATAAATATCATGTGTATTGGCACGTACATACATGCATTTGATATACATGCTTACGCAGAAATATGTATGCTGATGAAGCTAACACTGGACATTATGAAAACGTGGCAGAGGCTCGTATCGATAATAGGCGGTGAGGTGTGAAAACGACAGGTGGCTTCCGCAGTTCCGCTCAATTTCTGGTCCCTGTGTCGCCGTTTTTTGGTCCACATGATGAATGGCTACGGTGGTTAAGGGATAAGATAGGGCGTGACTATTTTATATATATACATATACACATTGTGAATAGATGAGGTGCGTCGTAAACACAAACAAGGCGGAATACGACAAATGCGATACAACAACGAAATAACAACATCGCCGATAGCAACAACAACAACAACAACAACAATAACAAATACAACAATGATAGCTACAACAAAATAAAAACAGTAGCGACGATTATCGTGTTTGATTGCGACCTTAGAGAAAAACAACATATGAAATGCAACAACACAACAGCAGCAATAACAACAACAACAACATTTACGATAACGACCACAACAACAACCAACGCAACAACAATGAAATAAACCCTACTTCACGGCTGAAGCATCATGACGACTACCCGTTAGCGGAACAAAGACCTTAAACATACACTATAATCTACTTAATTACGACGACCATTGGCCCTGCTGTTACTGCTACTACTACGGTCGGTTGCTGCTGCTGCTGCTTCTTCAACTACTATTGAATGCTTAGTGACTATAACGATACTGCGTATGAATAAAATGTTTAGACGTGAGCTTATTAGCGGCGTATCTCACAAAGCGAGAGAGAAAGAGCGATATCTATATATATATATATATATATATATATATATATATATAGAGAGAGAGAGAGAGAGAGAGAGAGAAAAAAAAATAGAGAGAGGGGGAGAGAGCGAGAGGCGAGATGACTTAATGGGCAAACACCGACAGTAGGACGTTACAGAACACAGTCAAGAGGCCGATAGAGAGAAGTCCCGATGTAGAAATATTGTCAAGAAGATGGCTATAATACTGCTACTGCTGAAACAACAATAACAACTAGAACTACAACAACAAGAACTACAACATCAACAACAACAACAACAATTGTTCTTACGTCCTCTACTTGGACGGCTGATGCTACTGATACTGTTGACGTTTTCGTTGTCGTTCGTGTTGGCGTCAAGGCGTTGGCCTGAACGAAGTTCGACGCCGTCACGTGGCACCGTTAACACCGTGATTGACAGTGCGGTCAGATCTGTGGCGATCGTCCGGGGTTCTTCCTTCTCCGCACACACTGCCTCCCCGCCGGCTGCCTTCGTCGTTAGCGTGTTCGGCAAGAAATAAGCTAGTCATGTTAGCTAAACCGTATATATGTATATACATATATATGTGTACATATATATATATATATATATATATATATATATATATATATATGGAGAGAGAGAGCGAGAACGTGTAAATGTAAAGAGATAACTAAGAGGCAAAATAGTAACCACACTAACTGTAACAACAGACATGATTGTGCCGTTATCAATGACGAATTCAAGGGATGATGATGATAATTAATACGCTAATGTACGAGTTATGGAGAAGAATTAAATAAATCGATTTTGATGAGCCAATTTTTAAAACATGAACAGCAACGTGTCGTCATTTATTGACATATGTATCAGACTATGGGCGTCCACTGCCTTTTGAATGTAAGTAATAAGTCAGATGTGGGTCCAACGTTGCAGGCTAGTCTAGGATACATAGTGAGGCTTATCAGTGAGTTGTTGTTGGTTAGCTTCATGCGTCACAAAATACGCATGTTTTTCCCCGTTACACTACCTCCTTCACTACCGATCGAAAACGAGCCGAAATAAAGCGCATGTCAGTATCATTAGTCTAGGGAAGAGAGCATTGTATTGCACATTAGCGTATTTATGTAAAGCTTTACAACTAGATAAAGCCAAACATCAGTATCGCAGCGTTGTCAACGTGCATCGATTTTTTTTTACCTCCAGGAGGGTCCGGTCCAGGGTCTAGTTGTCCGCTGCTATCTGCAGGTATCGATATGTCTATCGGTGGCGTATCCGAGTCTACAAAGTGTAAGGTAAGAAGGCTGTCGCGGCCAAGCGTGACTGGTTCTCCCATCCCTCTTAGTTAAACGGCGACTAAATTAACGTATTTTTTCATGTCATCTAACAATACGACGCCTGGAGTCTAGCATGATACTTTAACAGGGCCCATTCTAGTATTCAGAATTCTCCATCCGAAATTGACAGAAGACTGCTGTCCCTTAATTATCTGTTTTTCAACGACATCTGGACAACTAAGGTTATGTGCGCCGTCATTTTGCGGTGGAACTTTTTTGTGCTGGAAAGTAACTAAACGTCATTGGTTTTCTGTTGGTGCTCTCACCTTCTGCACCATTCCTAACATTTGTTTTTGTTGATTTTATTCAAGCCCACTGAGTCGCCTTTCCCTGTCTAGAATCAGCTGCGTGAATGTCCCTGCCCACAGTGTCCACCCGTGAAACCATTGTCAGCACTATTCCCTATCAAACATAGGGAATAGCGTATTTTTTATCAAACATAGGGAATAGGGTAGTTCCTATCATGCCTTTTGAATTTAGCCGTATAGCATAACGCGCAAGATGCCATGTAACAGATCCATCCAGCTCGGTTTAGGCGGTTCTCGGGTGGCCGGTCAGGTATAAAATGAAAATTCTGCGTGCTTTTTTGCATGCTTCACGCGGCCGCCGAACACTTGTTGTAGGCTACACAGACAGTATGCGACAACTTAAACTTATTCAACAACATAAGTAGAGGTGAAACATGCAGATCCCGCTATTGTTAAGGATCCAAAGAAAAAATGTCAATAGTACAATATCATTGATGTGTTCTTCTCCGTGAAATCACAACGCCACACGAGGTATGTTGAGAACGTCTAGAAAAAGTGCGCATGTCGGCATCATTGTAGAAGTATGCAGTTCCTCTTTGATACTCAACGGCGCCCGTGTACAAGAAGTAAATGATTCTCAAATCTCGTACGTGCAGATACGTGTAATATTAACACCAAGACTGCCCAAATATCTAACGCGAAAAGTAGCCACCTGTAGCCCTCGACTTCCTTGAATAAAGTATATATATACTGGTCCGGGCATTCCAACGGTTGATGGATGTCGTGGACAAGACTCGTCGTGACTCATATACATATGTAGACCACCAACAGTTTCTGACTAACCCATATGAATAGTTCGGACTCGCCGTACAGATACAACTTCTATTTATTTACTTGATTGTGGTATGGCACAGGGCATTTGGTCCGTTGTTTGGATCTGCATTCGCTGAAGTCAGGGCCCGAAACAAATCCTCGTCGATTCATGCTTGACCTGCCAGACGCGTGTGGCAACGTCGGTCCCATTTAAACAAGCTCAGCGTAGCAGGCGAAGGAAAGAGGGCGCTTTCAAAGCAGCCGAACTGCTGCTTTAAAGCTCCGTTATTGAAATGAATGTGTCCTCCATGAAAAAAATCATTGTGTTCTCGTGATTCGTAGGGAAGATTTCCGTAAGCTTTTCAGAGCATATTTCTAGATTGATTTTGTATGCCTCGCGCCTTCTGCCTATTTAACCTAATAACGCAGTACTGTTATTGCATTAGCGTTCTTGCCTGTAGTTGAGGCATACTTCTTTGACCACTTATAAATGTGCAATTATTACGAAGCTCACAACAACCGAAAGTTAATATAAAGTATTTTAATAAAGCGCAAATAGTAGTACGTTATATTGCAATGCTATTGCGTCATTGCTACGTCGTTATCTAGTTAATGTATCTTTAGGCTATGTGTCGTGCCGAGATCGCGTATCTCCTCGTATCACCGCGTATATATCACCTCGACCTACGATATCTTAATTAATATTAAGACAAACTCCTAGTACGGTCCAGCGACGATCATAAAAGCACAACCTCTCTTTCACTTCGGGAACGCGCGCTTTCAAAGGATTACCCTAGAAACCTAATTTCTAAAATTAATCTAGGGCTCTAAGTTTTAACTGGTTTAGTTGACGTATGCACGCTGTTTAGCCGACTATCAGCAGCGCGTTCTTTTTGAAGTGCGGTGGCCGAGCCAAATATGATAAACAACATCCGTTCGACATATATAAATGTATATATATATATATATATATATATAGTCACCGTTTGATCAACAATTAACCTTTTTGGACTGTCTGAAGCTTGTGAAAAATATTATAACACCTCAGTGCCAGACAGCGACATCGAGGATGCTCCAGTGTGTGGTGTTTACTGTATAAGGTCAGAAATATAAATTTAAATACTTATTTGAAGGTTCTGTCCTGACGTGCATGTAAAACGACATACCTAATACTATTATTGCCTAATCTCTAAGATCTAGAGAGTGTCGAGACATGTAGTCTCGTATATGTAATAGAGAGAGAAAGAGAAAGAGCCCGTCCGATATCAATGAATCTTCATGTTAGACCACAAATTCACCTGCATTCAGACAACGGGTTTAAAGTTTCAGCGAGTTCCGGCATGGTTTAAAGCGAGTGAACTTAAAAGACAAACAGCGTACCGCAAACTCTGAGCAGGGGTCAGGCTAAACGATGATATGTATATACTCGATAAATGGTTCATGGTTATCATTACCACTCTGGGTGGCCACGATTCACGTGCCATGCAAAGTGTGTTTCTTATGTCGCTGGCTAATTGAGAGTATTGAGGTGTACCTAAGGCATCTAATTTTAAAGCTAAACGAAATAATGTCCGAACCGAACCCGTGTACGCTCTGTTTACGGTACATAGGTTAGATGCGTCTCTCTTTGACTGGACCGTATATTTACGCTCAAAATATGAAAAAATACCTGCCGCTTGGATCAAGGATATGCCAATGGTTGACGTTTGCACGTCCCAGTTTGTTCACCTTGCTCACACGCTGTGATGCAGTCTGCGGTTGACGGCGCCATTCTCTGCTGTACATGGCACGCTGTTGCAAAATGTATTGTACAAAAAATTGAGCTCCGAAGTCGCTATATAATTAATGAAAATGTGTTACCGACAGCCACCCTGACGCGTAGTCTAGGAGTTCGCATCACCGCGAACTATGCGGTTGTTTTAGTTACTATACTGCTCAATCTTCTCTATGATCTCTCCTTGTCAACGCCATCCGTGTTCCTTTGTAAGAATCCTACTGTTCACTTAGGTCTGTTTAAGTTGCTTATACTTGTCCTAAACTCAAGTGAACTGTAAACGTATGTATGTGGTCCAGCTTATGTGAGCCAGCTAGCGAAATAAATGTCACATCTTTGATATTCAATTAAATAATCTTACGTGCTATTATTCACTTTTTTTTGCTTCGAACTCATTGATAGCTCGTGGACCTGGCGGATGGCCAAATGGGAGTATGCCGGCCGAATGTATCGTAGCCCATGAGGTTGCATAACGCTGGTAGATATACTTTAAGTATCCATATGATTATACAATTAAATATAAACTAAATTTAATTTAATCTATTTCACAATTTGGCCGGTAGTATGATATATACAAAGTAACACTAGCGTCCGTTCCACGTTCATATGTAGCGCTGGGAATGCTAAGGTGTCTGGCAGTTCATTGTGTGATACTTAGCGCAAACCTGCGAGCAGAACCGCCATTAGCACTAATCACATGGCTGGTGAAAAACCTGGAGCGGAGCACACAAGTTAGTTGTGGCCATGCACTATATTCTCTCAAAACGATTGGGAGACATAAATGTGTCTATTCTCGGCCGGAGCTTCGGCAACATTTCCCTGCCAGTCCTGCAAAAAATGTAAGATGGAAGGGATCGGTAATCGGTGACCTCTGCCCGACTCTGATTGTTTTCACTACCGGTCCACAGCCAGCGAGCCTGTATATAGAGCAATCCCTCGCCGTCCAAAAACGACTGAATCCGCCATATATATGTGGCAAAACATCTCTTCAGCTGAGCAAAGTTTGCCCCCGAGAGATGCGTCCACACTCTTCCGAAGCTCTAACACAGCATTGGCCCAATTTCAGCTCAAAAAGTCGCACAGCAACACACAATGACAGTATCCGGACGTCCCTCACGTCCAAATACGTGGCGGAGATTGCCGCCCAGCACCCGTCACTGGTATACTGTGTGAAGGTCGTGTCCTTATATTGGACCCTAGGGCCCTAGTATGAGAAGGAGTTTACAAACTCCAGCTTTTGACCTCAGCCGACAATTTTGTTTGCGAATGCCGATCGATCCTCATGAGAAAACTTCATTGGTTCTGAGTTCCGCAAGTGACTTTAGGGGCCCTTGTTGTGCGAATGAGCCGGACAATATCAGCGATTGTGCGGATAGCTCGTAGGTGGCTAACGTGATCTTCAGAGTTCGGGGAGCATTTGGTACCTTGCTTAACTTGGCGCCCTGCGTGCGTTGCTATAAACGTGTAAGCTGCTATATGAATTGCTTGTGTCGTTTTTTGTTAAAATCAGCAGAACAATATGGCCTTCCTTGTTACGTTATGCTTCCTGGTCTTTGATAATGTCATCGCCATCTACGCAATCGACCCAAGCAATGCTTGATTACCATCGGTTCCACCTTGCGACTAAGCAACGTTCCTTACCATTGTCCGCTTGGGGTTGTTATCTACTGCATTTCTGGCGTGCTGAGGTCTTTGGTCACTTGGTCAATATTATATCTGTCAATGTTAGCGTTCTCTAGATCATACCGCTCTGTATTCACATACTGGTGTACATGTCTGGTGCTATTTAAATGAACTTCCAATGTCTACCGTGTCAATCGTTTCAATCGCCTATAAATTGCTGATAGAGCACTGCGCTCTTACTTAAAACAATAGTCCAATACAAGCGATTCATGCTACTAATGATGGCGTTTGATAAGTAATACTTGTGCTATTTATTGTCCGTAAATTATTCACTATTAAGCCCGTATAAATATGACAATTTATATCATGTAAGCTCCCACGAGAACAAGATGGACCTGCATTGATATTTTCCTTTATGTCTAAGCACTATTAGTAGTAGTAGTAGTAGCACTAAGAATGTCAAGCCCGGTGGCGTGGTGCATTCGTCTGCGCCTCGCAACCGAAGGAGACACATAGGTGCGCGGGTTCGAGCCCCACCGTTGTACATTTGTATTTATGGGGGTCCGTCTATGAAGCAATGTGAAAAACAGTTCCGTTGACGTTAAATCTTGGCTGACGGTCAGCCCGAAAGCTGTTGTAGTACTAAGAATCATAACAGCAGCAACATTACACTTTTAGACGCATCAGCAATAACGATTTCATTAAGTTAATTTAAGCCGTATCAACGTCCACACCGTTTCTGTATGTATTGTAGGCAGTCCCTCATTTTAAGATCATATCTCTATAGATGTCTACTCGCTGCACGGCGTTCTACCAAGCGTTGTTAGCTCACGTCGCAGGTACTCTGCAGCCGTGATGATTACTCACCTAGATATGTATATGATTGCTGGGCGGTGTCCTTGATTGCACGCAGGTCAATCACCACAGCAGCAACAACAACAACAACGACGAGGACAGCAACAACAATAACAACAACAACAACGACGACGACAACAGCAACAACAATAACAACAACGACGACGACAACAACAACAACGACGACGACGACAACAACAAAAACAATGCCAAGGGCGAACACAATTGGCCAAGGTGCTGGTGGCCTGTCTACCTGTCTGCAGAGAAATGGTGCTATATTAGTTTAGTTAGTTGGAAGCGTTGGGTCCTCTTTGGCTTATCTGCAAGATCGTGTATATGCACTCTCAAGCGCATCGACGCACGCGGGTCGGTCCAGCGCCCCGCAGCCTGCCAGCCATACAGACAACACTAGCCACGGTACAGCTACAGGCGCCGCCGCATAGGCGAACTATACACAGAGAGTACGACGTCGGCATCGATGATGCGGGGCTTGTAGCAGCAGCATCAGCTGCTGCTGCTTCGGGTGGCAACCGGGTGGCATGATTACTCACGTATACTATACGTATACGCATAAGCATTAAGCCTCCCAATTAAGCTAAGCCAAAAGTGTCGGTCGCGGTGGGCCGCCCGGACAGTAGGTGGCCCGTGGTTCTCTCTTCGGCAGAACGTCGACGGCTACCGTCGCTGCAGCACAATATTGCAATCACTGCAATATTGTGCTACTGCTGCTGCTGCCGCTGCATGCCGAAGCCATCCATGTTTCCTCCTGCTTTCCCCCTCCGCCTCGACGTAAAGAAAGACGTTCTTCGTCGCTGTGTCGCTGTTAGTAGTAGAAGCAAGGTTTCGCTGCATGGCTTACATGGTCAACTAACCGTGCTTAGCGCGACGCCATTGTGAACTTGGTGGTAACGTTCCGTTTTCAATAGATTCAACCAGCATTTTTCTACCAGCACTTTCTCTATTCAGATCCCAAAAGAGCCTCGTCTTCTTCGAGCATGACTGGTCTACAACACGCCACGGTTGCCAGTGGCGCTGATTGTTTTCCCCAGTCTCTTATTCGATCTCCCCCCCCCCCAATTTTTGTTCTAAACAGTTTGCAATTAAGGTATACGCATATCAGAAGTAAGATCTGCTATTGTTACGCGTGCACTTAAGATCTGATCTAGAGCCATTAATGTTTCATTTCGTTTATACTACCAAAGCACGATTTTTACCTGCAGCGTCACCTGATAACATAAAACAATAACATGAATGATATGTGTGTCGAACCGGCAACGTTCTGTCAGATGCGTTATTGGTTTGTATAGATTATAGTTTTACAGATAGTGGTGGTGGCCACGTTCTTTCTTTTGTGGTTGCTATTCTTTTTGTTTCAGGTTATCTTAGGTTTTGGTTGGTTCATTTGCACTCATCGGTGCCATGACTGCTGATACTATTATATGTATAATAACTGTGCTTACCATTGTACTATCATGTTAAGGTCTAGTTTTTTTATTGTGGACTCCCGACATCACGATAACGACAAAGTGACTGACGTCTGCAACAGCAGCCAATCAGAATCATCATGACCATTGTCGGAATTTCTCAATGATTATTTAGAGTTTAACTTTCTAACAGGGCCTTCAATGCTGCCACGGATCCGCCAACACTTGTGCGATCGAGCAACGACCACGTCGCCGCACACCTGTCTGCCCCTTGTTGTCGACGCGTTTTGAGGACGTCGCTGACGGCCAATACCTTATATTCCTTTCATCCCCTCCCGCCCGATTACATCCTTATGTTCGACTCGATATGTATAGTCCACGTTTCTGCATATAAAGTCTTATGCTTGACTTCTTGCCCCTATCTTTGAGCATCGAAATTTCTCCTGCCCCTCGAAGCGGGTCTTTCTACGTTTGACCTCATAACTCTTCTCCACCTTTTTCTACCTTCCCCTTTCCTCCCCCTTTCTCTATCCTTCGCACTCTGGTTTCCGAATTAGGAACGTCACCGTTGTTAGTCGTCGACTTATTAATAGAATTGAAAAGTTGAACTCCTTTCGTTGTCCCCTGGGGCGTCCTCATGGAACAACCCTCACCGACCGACAGACAGGCAGACAGGCGGGAAGCTTGCTGGACCGTTCAGGGCGTTCTCACTATAGAGTTCACAAATATAGAGGGTAGAATATTGACATTTTCGATGTGTTCCACGTATTTGGGTGCTTGCATCCGGATGTGTAGGTACATACGCTTCTGTGGGGGTTATACGTCCTGTATATGCCCGCATGTAATGCACATTGTATGTATATTCAATACCACGTTTATTAACTTACAGTAACGCTTTATTCCCGCTAGTTGCAGGTTTTCGTTTTTTTTTTCCGGAAGCCAGGACTAGCTGGTGCTGTTGCATCTATTTTGACGTAATCTCCGGAGCACCATTTGTCCTATTTTCACGCCTTCGCTCATTCTTTGCCGTTATGTATATAAGTGTGTGAATTTACAGGATGCCCTAGCAAGGCATTTCAGTTTCAAATAAAATACAGTTGTGTACATTCCGTTGTTGTTTACTATATTCACTATTGAAAGATCCACCCAATAAGTGCGAGTTAGGTCGTTCAGGCACGTCAACGACAGCAGCTGTTAAGAAGCTAGTGTTCACTTCATTCCATCATTTTATTACGTGGTATCGCTCGATGACGATTTTACCGTACTATTACATATACATTCGTTGACTTTAAAATTGTTTCTTTGAGACTGGAGTGCTGGTGGTATCTTCTCTGTTCTGTTTTAGATCATCTTTTTATCTGCTGCTAAGAAACGCACGTCTGTCAACGGAAGTGTAGAGTACCAAGGTTTTAGTGTTTTCTCTGTGATGTTTGTATGCGCCGAGTATTTCGTAGTTGAACTAGTAATAGCGCTTTTCTAGGTTTTTTTACTATTAGTGTGGGTTCGTTGCGCATATGCAGTACTAGCGTAAATGGGGCAATTTGTGACAATCAAATTACTCTTTGAAAAAACAGTAGCTTTCAGATTGTCGAGATTCTTAAGGTTGTCTAATATTAACGTGAGGGATATGGTTCTAAGTCAATGTTTCTTCCGAAAGGATTTGGTTTATTTACAACATTTGCAACTTGAATACCGACATTTTTATTTACTTATAAAGTAGACATGTGGGGATCAAGTACGGAGCAGCATAGGTAAGGCCCTTCTGAAGAGCATTTAGAAGCGTGCCAGCAAAGCCTTCTTCGGCTTTCCTAACACGTTTGTGTTCTTTTAACGAAATGTTCTATAACGTTTTAGCATCAGTGTGGCTGGATCTCAGTGATACGGCGTCTAATCTTCTTATTTGAATTCTTGTATATGGTAGGTTTGTTCACATGCAATTGTGACTTAAAGCCACGAGAAAGTACGATTGTTTCTTGTGATGTGTAGCTGGTGGCCCCGCTCTTGTGTGGTGGCGAGGTCTAGGGGACTAGTACGCTAGTCATGGTTGTCATCTACCGGGGTGTCGCCGGTTCGATCCCTGTTGTTGATGAAATTTTCTTTGAGCGATGCTCATTGAGAATAGATAATAAACCATACCGCTGAGAGTCAGCGGCCATGCCGTCACAAGGACTGTTGGGGAAACCTTGCAGCATGCCTGGCCCTTGGTGCCTTGGAAATAGTATACCTTGAGGATGACTTCCAGCCCGTGGAGGATGGATGATGGTTTAGAATTAAAAACAACCTTTTTAATTATTTTTATTATTAGGTGGCCCCGCCTTGTTGAAACACATTTTGAAGATCTAACTATTCAATTGAGGGACAGGAAAACTGGGTTGCCACGCCCCGACACAGCTCATGATTGATGGTTTGTGCAATAATGGCAAGTCTTCGAGGAAAAGTGGTCTAATAATGCTTCCAGCTCAAAATTAGCATTAAACAGTGACATGTTTGAAATTATTTTTTTCTTCATGAAACTCCTGTAAACTTTCGTCACTTCAAGTGCGGAAATGTTTGCTTTTGTCTGCCAGCATTTTTTCTACCAAAAATTGCGCACAACTTTTGGCAATCAAACTTGCCCTATTTTAGAAATAATATCTACAAATAATTATTAAGTGCTGTTGTGTTAAATAGTGGTATTTTATAATAATGACTGCCTGCAATCAAACTGTTTAGAGGTTTGAGTGTTAGAGCACAGCAGCATAGAAGGCGCAGAATTCCGCTTTTGTTGGGACACAGTAGATATAAAGAACACTTTAATTTAATTGGTACATATATATACACAGACACGGTTGTGTGTACGTTAGTTATATCTCAAATTCCCCTGTCGCAATCATTCTTCGAGCGACGCACAAACGACACAAATACTTGTAGGAATGTGTTTACTTGGGTATGTGTGTGTCTGGAGAGTACACTGGTACGTGGACACGCAGAGCACCACCAAAGTGAAAGTAGTTCGGTAGTATAAGACGTGTCGTACGAGAATTCGCCTGGCTGCGAGCAGTTTGCTGGTTGCTTCGGGCAACGATGCTTCTGCCTGCTGCTGCTGCTTCCGACGATGATAGTGATGCGTGCGGTTGGTTGGTCGGCCAAGGCAGTGGTAGAGAAAGTCTGAGGAAGGCAAGGTCGTAATAATCGTTTGTAGTAGTAGTAGTAGTAGTAGTAGTAGGAGAAAAACGTAGGAGCTGACCTAGTAGTCCAAGTGGTAGTAGTAATATTTGCCTGTAGTTTAAGTGCGTGTCGCGGAGAGTTGACGCAGCTTCCAGCCGCTTGTGCGTGCCCGTGTATCGGCGTGCGGGCGCGTGGGCCATTGGCTGCCTGTCGACAGAACCTTCATCCTCAGCACCATCATCACTATCATCAGTCGTCATCATCATCATCGTCGTCGTCGTCGTCGTCAGCATCACCCCCAGCTCTATGGCCAGCAACGCCATCATCACCATCACCCTCCTCCTTCCACCGTTACGACCAGCAACGCCGCCATCATCATCGTCGGACCACCCCCACCGTGATGGTCGTCATCATCATCATCATCACCACCACCACCACCACCACCACCAATCATTATCATCACCACACCATTCGCAGTGTGGATGTCGCGCGGTAGCGTCGAAATGTATTAGCGGACGTGACCTGCTTCCGAGGCCCGTCGATCGTGCGATGGGGGCCTGTGCGTGCGTCTGTGTGAGGTCGTTCCCCGCGAGACCGCGATGACTGGTGCTCTGCTGCTGCTTCGTTCGTCGTCACCGTCCGAGCGGCTGCAGCCTTGTCGTCCTTTTCAGCCCCCCCCCGCTCCTCCCTCCCTCTCGATGGCCGTCGGTTGTCGTCGTCGTCGTCGGCGTCCAACGTTTCCAGCCCAGCCTCGCATGTCCGTCCGCAGACCCCAGTCGTCATCGTCTGTATCGGCAGGAGCTGCTTGTTTCATCCCAGGCCGTTCTCGTCGCAAGCGGGAACGCACTTCACCCTCACTTCGTTCTCCCCCTCTAACTTACCGCCTTTGCTCCCGGCGCACAGTACGGCGGCGACCCATTCGTGCGCCTGTTCGTCCATCGAACCTTGTCTGTTTCCCCTATCGACGACACTCGTTGCCTCGTCCGATCGCTTCGTCTCTCTTTCTCTCGCCCTGTCTCTCTCTTCTCTCTGTATAGCTCACTCGATGGTACCATCGAAGCTCTTCTCCCTGATTCGCCCCCAAACTCTCCCGGACTCGACTGTGTCGCTTTGCGGTCTCTTCCGACTCTCCGTGGAGGGTGGGTTTGTCTGCCTGTCTGCTTGCCTAGCCATCTATCTATCTGTATCGTGCTTTGCTGTCAATCCCACAGGGGAATTAGGTAGGGTAAGTCCGCACTACCATTCCAGCTAGTTCCATACACGCGCATTCGTTTTGCCCTATCCCACCCACTGCCGAGCCCCTTGCCGGCAGCGGTGGCAAGAGACAGCCGCGTCGATGACATATCCTCGTGGTGCTTCACGATTCACTCTCCACGGGTAACGACACCCATGACAAAGACACCCACCAGTTCCAGAGGACGGTGTTTCTGTCTGCTGCCGTGGACAGTAGCACCGGCGACCTCTTGGTGTACGGCTTGATTGTTCCCCAGTTGTCTCGTTCGATAGCCAATACTTGACGACGAACAGCGTACAACTTGCACTTGTCCAGTACAACTGAAGACACCCACAATAACTGATTTTCTAGTCATGGCTTTAGATAGTCGATGAAAGGCCCGACATAGTTGCTGTTGTAGTTGCCGTCCAACCAAACCGTGCACACGAGAGCACGAAAAATGGAGCGCTTGAGTTAAATCATTTCCATTTGACAGCACTAGTATGAGTAGTAATTGTACCAAGATAATACCGCTTATAAGCCACATTATAAGTACCACTCTCCCTCCCCCCCCCTCCGGCATCACATATAAGGTAATTACTTCAAATTGCCAGAGAAGAGATGTTTTTTTAAGATTGTCCGTAAGGCAATTGCCCGTGTACGGTTTTTTCATGTCATGGCTAATTTTAATACACTCCGGCATTCACCTTGTCTAAGGAAACCATGCAAACCAATTTAAGGGTGGCCGGTCTGGGTCTCGAACCCAGCCCTCCCGAATGCAAGGCAAAGGCTTTGCCACTAAGCCATCTTGCTCGGTTGCACATATTGATGGGCCTGCCTCGCTGGAAATTACAAAAATATCAGTACGCAGTCCGATTCTCATCAGCATGAGATATGGTGCTATCCAGTAGTGGATTCGATTATTAACTCACTTCTTACAATGCGGGAAAATGCAAACAATTTTCCAGATAGATGACAAACTGGCAAATGCGGTTGCACACACGGTCAGTGCGGCAGGGAAGCTCCCTTTTCGCCCACTGGACATTGGGCTCGCTAAGCAGCAGCCCTTCTAACTGAAGCGTTTTCCTTCTAACTGACTAGGGTGAATCCTTTAGCGTTTACTGAGGTGGGTCTCTAAAGTGTCTGGTACCAGAGTAAGGTCTAGGTCTGGTTTCGTAACAGGGGGCGCGGGCGCAGGTCGGATGCTAGCCCGGGTGCCGCGGCGGCCGAGCTCTTTAACTTGCTCCCTACACTTCGGGCAAGCGGAAACGTTGGCGTATGTCCATCTTTGCCGCAGATGGCTGTCACCCTGCATTCCTAGGGGAGAGGCCCCAGTACCCCGTACCTATGGTAGCACTTGGCTATAACTGCCGCGTCAATACACGAGAGGGTAGAGAGCCTAACTCGTTGTCATCGCTGGCATATTGGCACAGCGATCCTTTTCGACGAGGGTACCCTCAGGCGTTTAAGGTTCAGAACCTTGGCGGTGCCGGGGGGAGAGGGGGCACTCGGAGCAGGGACGTTTACAATGCCGGTGGCTTCATTTTCAGGGGGTCAAGTGCCAACAATCCATTGATCGATAGCGCAGATGGCCTCTCTGATGTCATGTGAGGTGGTTCCCTTTATGACGTCCTTAAGCAGGAACCATCATAGGGATCTACGCTAGCGGCCGTCTTCCCGGCTGACTCAGGGCCCGGAAAAAGAAGTTGACCCCTTCTTGTGCCGTCTCTGCCACCACCAGCCACACATCACTGCAGAGTTACCGCTGGACTAACGAGAGGGGTATTGAAGCCCACCCTGGAGCCCAGCTTCCTGATCATGTCTGCTTGGGTCTTGCCTTTCTTCAGTTTTAGAAAGAAGGTTGTCGTCAATCTGGAGGCGCTCTTCTTGCCACTTTTTTGCCGTGCGGGCAACAGCAAGTTGCAGACCTTGAGCCCTGGACAGGTACTCAAGGAGTTTGCTGACTCCCTTCTGCTCACCCTGGCTTGTTCTGTGGCAGGATATGGGTCCAAGGTCCCTCGAGCCCAACAAGGTCTTGGCCCTTAGAGCGCCTGGCCCTAAAAAGGAGAAGCAGGAGTTTAAGAACTTCCTTAAGAAGCTTGCCCGGAGCGTTGGTGCCATTTGGGGAAGAGGGTGGTCATCACGGGGGCTTTTAATGCCGCTGGGACACTTTGGGATAGCCGAACAACGACTAAGAGAGCCCCGACGCTGCAATAATGGAACCGGATATGGCCGGAAATAATTTGGCGGTCCTATATGGCCGAAGGGTACCCACCTTCCGCCGGAAAAACCAGCTCTTATGATGAGCACCAGCTCTTTCCCCTGCTCATCTCGGCATGTAGGCAGCGCGACCCTTGAATGGAGGCGGACGAGGCGATAACAGACCGATGTATTAGTGGAACAATGAAATCGCGGAGGAGAGAAAGGTATGTAACAGACACAACCGGACATGCACAAGGGTTTATGGTTGGTTAGCCAAACGACAAAACAGGGAGGAGGGCGAGAAGATGATGAGAGAAAGCTGTTGCCTGAGCCAACTTCCAACTTGCTGAGTACAGGGCCTCCCGAACGAGACTCTGAGGACTCGTCGCCAAGAGTAAGGCCCGAGCGTGATTGTGGCAGGAGCTCATATTTTCTGTTAAGAGGGACGTGTGGGCTAGCCCTACAGGATTGTTATGTCGAGGCTCCGGAGACCTCCGCCCAGGCGCCCCCGGACTTGTTGCGGATGATTGTCAAAACTCTCTTTCTAGTTGTTTGTCGGAAGGTGGCTGAGGGTTTATAAAATCTTCATGACTACACTTTTGCGAGAGGAAAGATTCCGAAAGGACCTGAAACGGGCCAGCTTGTGCTGATTCCAAAGTCAGGGAAGAAGTTAGAAGAAGGGGGGCGTCGGCGTTTCGGCCTATCAGCCTACTGGACGCTTTGGGCAAAATGGTAGAGAACTTCCTAGTCTTACCGCCTCAACAAGGAGATCGACGTCAAGGCGATCGCTTTCGGAGTATCAGTACGGATTTGAAGTCTTTCTACGCTTGGAGCCCTTAAGAGGGTACTGGAACGGGCTGGGTGAGGAGAACCGCGAAGACCTTCACAACGTAAGGGTTTCGTGCTTCTCATTCTCCTGGATGTCAGAAATACCTTCAACACAATCAACTGGAAAGTAATTGTGGAGGCGATGAAGAAGAAAGGAGTATCCGCTTATCTCTATCGGATGATTTCATCCTACCTGGACGACCGAGATCTGTTTGCAGGGGGGCAGGAGTACGAGGCTACAGATCGAGATAAATAATCTCCTGAATGGCTGGAAACGTTGGCGTACGCTAACGATCTCGCACTCATATTTGCGGCTAGGACCAAGTCAGTTCTAGAGAGCGCCGCCAATCTGTAAACGAGTAAATGGAGAGCAACCATCTTAAGCTCGCACCTGACAAGACAGAGGCGATGTACCTATCAGGCCAAAAGCGGACAAAAAGAGTAAGACTCGAGCTGGCGGGCCACCCGATAGAAATCCGAAATGAGTACTTCTTGCTCATCCTCGATACAAGACTTTTGAGATCAGCGCATGTAAAATAAGTGACTGATAAAGTCAAAGGGGTCTCCCTTAACCTAGCGCTTATTCTACCGAGGGTCGGTAAAGTGTCAGAAGCCAAAAGGAGATTATTAGCAACAGTGGCCGAATGTACGGCGCTGTGCGCGGCCTTGGTCTGGGCGGACATGGCAATGCATATGGCAAAAAATATAGGTGCACTTATATCAACCCAACGGGCGTTGGCGATTAGGGCAAGCCGCGCATACCGGACGGTTTCGACCAAAGCCCTCCTGGTCCTAGCCAAGATGCTGCCATGGGACCTGCTCGCGGGGGAGAAAAGCGAGCGCTTCCTCAACGGAGAGTTGAATATGGCTATGGCCTAGAGTGCTACCATTGAGACCTGGCAAAAGGAATGGGCAGAGGTTAGGCCCGGGGTGACCAAAGAGAGCTGGACCAAGAGTCTGATAACAGTGTGATATGACTGCCACCATGGCGAGCTATCCTACTGTACGACGCAAGTGCTGACCGGACACGGTCAGCTCCAAAGCTAGATGATGGCGATTAAAAAGGCGAACAGTGACATCTGCGTGACGTGCGGCTTTGGTGAACCGGACGACACGGCTTGGAGACACGGTTTTTTGCTGCGAGGCTCTCAAGGCAGCACGGGACGCAGGTTTTACCGCCGTGAGGGGTCCTCTCTACGATCAAGAGAGGTCATCGATAACATGATGACGTCGGCGGAGGCGTAGAAATAACGAACTGGTTCTACGCCATTTTGACACTCAAGCAAATCTAGAAAAGGCCAGGATAGGAGAGGTTAGAGCAATACAATAGGTCGAGACGAGGTGCCCAGAGGGGGAGAAAGGGAAGCAGCCGGGCCCTCGTGGTCTCGACGCACCCACTCAGGCGGGTTAATTTGGTACTGCTCTCGCCTATTTGGACTAACCAAATGATGGTGCGGAAGGAGGGGGGAGCAGAGAAAACGTTGACGGCGCGGAGACGCCTCTCTCGTTGTTTCGAAGTGATGCCGAAGGAATGCCGAGCCTGGGGAGGGACACAGTTTTAGTGGGTGTGAGTCCTACACTAGTCACGCTAGCTGCTCGTGACGCATGCGCTTAGCATTTCCAAAACCTCCCAAAAAAAAAGAGCGCCTGGCCCAGGACGTTGATTCAATCCAATATATTAGACCTAGCCCTAATAGTATAGTAAACGTTTTTAAATACGAGAACACTTTTATCTATTGCCCTGTGTCATAAGTTTTACGTGCTCAACTTGGCTTTACGGTAGGAATTTACCGTAGTGTACGCAGGCAGGCGTCAAAGGGCTGTTTCAACGTTCTTGCGACCAACCCGCTAAAATTACGGAACATTTTTTATTGAGACTAATTTCGAGTATTTGTGGGAATACGTATCTGTGCGTCTAATCTACTAGAATAATTCTGGCAGCTGATGTTGCGAAAACTACAATGCTAAATACTTGTAGCTCAGTCGTACTGCGCTCGTGGCTATTATAAAACCGGCGCCAGGCCTTCGAGGCCGCGGCCATACTGCAATCGAACAGCGTCCTTCTCCTTTCGGAGAAGATTTGCTATGCGATTCATAGTCCATAGTCCTCCTACGAGGCTAAAGCTGCCCCGTTCTGGTAAGTTCTTATTTTGATAAACCAATCCTTGCGACGTTGATGCATTCAAATGAATTACAGGCGTGCAGTGGGATATCGCTAGAACAACTGCAGTTTCCCGTTCGTTGTCATCGTGAGATCCATTTTTAGGCGCGGTAAAGGGCAGAGAGAAGACTTGGAAAAGTGCTTAGGTAGGGGTCGCAAAAGTATAGTGGACATACTATTTTTCTAGGCCATGAAGAATAAGCTAACTATTCTTTTTGAGCTATTAAACAAAATAGTTTCATTATATTGCTCACAATATTTACCAGTGACAATAAATTGTTTCGAGTGTTTGCTTCACACAATGAGGTTGTTTCGTATATTTAGTCCAGACCATTAGTTCGACCATATCGTCTTTACCACAACATATAATGCTGTTGTAATGTCGTTGTAATGTATGCATATATATATATATATATATATATATATATATATATTTGTCTCACAGGACGGTAGTCTTATCAAATAAAATGTAAGCCAATATTTCGTGTTTATCTTTAAAATCTGAAGCACATTTATTTTGCTTGGCCTACAGAAACAACAATGTGGTTAAAGCATTGCATAAGTCTTTCATGGAGGCCTTTTACTACGACGACGTCGCCGTTGCTGTCAAAAAAGCAGCGCTTTAAATTTAAGCTCACTTGCCGCTCAGTGTTTCATTAGAGAATTATGTTCTCGACTTTTTTTGGTTTTCTTCTTTAAGCCGATTACGTCTCTATGCGTACGCAGAAGAACCGCGTCGACGGTTTAATGTAATTCTCATGATAGCTGTTCTGTTTTACGCTCATGGTATAACCTGTCAAAGTGTTGCTGGATAGTTTAGGTATATATATATATATATATATATATATATATATATATATATATATATATATATATATATATATATATAAACACATAGGTTTTTTCATGAGTACTTGCAAATACACTCGAAAACATACAGACTCTGTACTGAGAAGCTTGCCCAGGGACTAGATCGAACACCATGTGCTCGTTGCATCAATGGGGATAAAAAAATAAATTAATAATAATAGCCGCCATCAAATGCATATCCTATATGTAAATAAAGCGCGTATTCAAAAAATAATAATACTAATAATAATATAGAACACTTGTATAGTTAGTTATCTAATGAAACAACAAACATTTTCAGAAGAACGGCACTTTAATATTGAAAATACAAATAATGTACGGAAATTAAATTGCTATATATATATATATATATATATATATATAACTGGAAATTGCGAGACTAAACCAAAGACGACTAGCTGAGCAAACTTTTATTTATATTAATTTTACTCTATATTCCAACGGCGGTCGGACACTTTTCAGCTAATATTTCGTGGTTAGTCCTTCTTTCAGCGCTGTTGGTAACAGCAATGACAATGACGGTCAGGTCAATGAGGTTCCACCGCCCAAGGCACTGAGAAACTGGATAATGGCACAGGCGAGTTTGGAAACGACACGTGTGCTGTACTATACGGCTCGTCGTCGCCACGCGCATATATAGACGAACAAATTGGCTCTTCCCAATCATTGTTTTGCTTGCCCTTGGCTATTAGCAATACTATGATGGCCTTGCTGGCATATGTTCTGTGAGTGGTGTTCCCTATAATGGCTTATATCAGTCAGAGATTTGCACGAGCAGCAACTGTTTAGTAGAATATAGGCGACGTAGTTTAAGCAATGCGTAGGGAAACTCTCTTTAGTGAAGATTAGAAGATATTTTTTGTACTGGCTGTTTTGAGAATGCATTATACATATGCGTCACAGGTAGTTGACGGTAGCTAGTGTGGGACTCCTCATAAACACGCTAGCTCAAGTTTATTTCCACCATCTCCCAGACTTGAAATTGTGTTGTGTTTCCCCGAAACCATGAGAAAGAAATCTTGCTGATCTAGCGCTTTAGTTGCCGCATCACGTGCCTGTCCTCTTTACATTTTCGAAGAGAGGTAGGTCGATAGGTCCTGCGGAGAATCAGCCCATGAAGACAACCTCTTTATAAACATAATTGTAATTGTCAAAACAATTCTTGTAGCATGACGTTAACTTAAAGTTTGGACTTGACGCCCTTATCGATCGTGGTTCGCAAAGGTTGCATATCTTTGCATTCGCGCACTTCAACTGAAAACCAAAAACACCGATTAAGACTAGCGATGACCAAACTAGGCTTGAATGACGATTTGGCTACTGACCACTACACGAACGCAATACTATTACATTACTTAACTTCATAGTGAACACTAAATTTGCATTTGCATATGGTACACGCTGCAGACTCTTTAGATTAGTAGAGTATTATACACAATTAAGTTTAGATGACAAGTTTGTTTGTTAGCAGTGGCTTGCCAATTACCTGTTGTAACATATACGGCCGCAGAGTTCGGAGAGGACAGCAATTGGCGCCCTGCAAGATATCTTCATGTGGCTCGCTCCGTATGGACTTCGCCTGGCTCCACACAAAACGGTGGCAATATTTCTGAACGGGCAGAAGCGCACTCCCCATCTTAACATGACCTTAGAGGAACATAACATTGCCCTCTCCAGCGAAGCAAAATACTTAGGGGTGCCCCTGGATACCGCCCTGACAGGCACCCCTCATGAGCACTACGCGGCTGTTAAGGCCACCAAAGCTACCACAGATCTCTCAAGATTGCTGCCGCGCACACAGAGTGCTGTCGATGTCGGAGGTGTCTCCTGGCGAAGATAGTAGACAGCATTATACGCAGCTTTACGCAGCTCCGCTGTGGCAGCGCACGGCTTAGCGGGTTACGTGCTCCTGGATAAAACGCAAGGCCGCTGGCCCTCAATTTTGCAAAAGCCAACAAAACTGCGTCCACCGCGGCTGTCCAAGTACTCTTCCGGCAGATCCCTTGAGATCTAACCCTAGATATCTCAACATGTCCGGCCCTCGGTGCATTGAAGATATACGTCACGGTGAGTTCCAAGCCCGTATGGGACGGAGGCTGGTCTAGAATTAAAAACAACCTTCTTAAAAAATTCTAATTCAAGAGTTTGGCTGAGGCGAAATTCTTCATTAAACTTCAGCGGTACCATCCGGCAGCAAAAATAAAACCTTTGATTTTCAGAACAGATGTAACCACAGAAGTAATAATTACGATCACTAGTCGCCGTTGTAATATATATATATATATATATATATATATATATATATAATGCACTATCCGCAGCAATAGGTCTACTGGCACTAATGTTAGCGCTTAAAGCATAGCTCTAAGGAGCGGCTCAATGTCACGGCAACCACGACTTTTATGCTAGTGTAGGTTCAAGTTTAACTGTGGTTGGAGTCGTTTGTCATCATTGCCCTGTCGGATCTGGCTGGGCATTGTACTGCAGCTACAAACCTCTGCCGGAGAAAACCTATTTATGTCCGGCACGGATACGTTATAAGCTGGGTAAAGGTAGATATAAAGTGATGGCACATAGCTGTTTTTGACCAGCTAACAGTTGCCTGAGAAAAACCATTGCATTCGAACAACGGGTCTGCTTGCCGATTTTAGAGGCACCAATTACGCCCTGAGCATCTTGTGTTATCCGTTTGCAATAAAAAAATGAACTCAGTTTACCGCGCAATGTGTAGTATGCGTGTTTCCGATTTGGTTGCGTAATCGTAACACATCGCGCGTAGCTGTTGCCTAAAAGTATTTATATCTCTCGGCAACACCAGAGAGAACAATAGCAGAAGGAAATTCATAAAAATACATGAATCGAGGTATATTTAGTATACAACGTCATATGGCGTCAAATGGATTTTCATAGAGTTAGCAGTATACATTAGCTACAGTACAGGAAAGTAAAAGACGAAAATAGCCACATATTATATACATGTAGCTATATTGTATATTAATTGGCAGATTTGCAGAAAGGAAGTATATATATATATATATATATATAGGGGGCACGAAAACATCGCGCAGTTAACGGTTCTGTCGCTGGTCGGGTAGCTTAGGCTTAGCAGCAGCTCTGGTGGGTCTTTAAAGATGGTGGTGGCAGGC